>WBMV01007818.1:1226018-1464615 GCA_013396655.1 Campylorhamphus procurvoides
CAGACAGGAAAACTGGGCGATTTTTTCCCCCTTGAACAGTTAAATAACAAGGAGCAGACAGAGGTAGGAGCTGGGGGAAGCAAAGGAGCTCTCAGGCACACAGTTCACTCGCTCATGGTTGCTCCATCCCTGGGAAATAGGAAGAAACCCGTCCCGTTATCCCGGACAGGTAGAAAAGCCCTGGTCCTCCGCTCGGAGTGGTGAGGACCGGCCGGGCAGAGGCGAGCACATTCCCCCACACCCCCGACCCGTGTTGCTGTCGCACAGATCCCATGACACCCTCTCTCGGGTGTCTGGTTTCTTTCACATTCTGGGGAGGGGGCTCAAAAAAAAAAAATCTCGTGTCCCTGCAATGTTTTGTGCAGACCTGGAGTGAGAAAAGGCAGGGTGAAGGCTTTGAGTGCCAATATACCCTGGAAAGGAATGAGAGAAGCATCAGCCCCATGAGAGGAGAGAAGGATGCGGAGGTCGGGCAGCCTCATGAGGGATGAAGGGACGGCGGCTCCGGGCGGGGAGGGGACTCCCAGCCGCCGTGTGGCAAGTAGGAACGCGACTCGGAGCTGCCTGGCTTTTGTTGGTTTAAGCTGGACCCTTAATGTTTTCTTAATTAACCGTCTGAGTGTGAGTAAACCTCCGCAAGGCGTTTACAACATGGCTATAAAATGGGAGCGGGGGATCTCCCTGCCTCCTGAATTGCCTGAAAACATTCCTTGGGGACTCGAAGGTGGGGAAAAAGTCGCCCCGAAGCCCCACGAAGGAAGAATGCTCTTAGTCAACATATTGCTCGGGATTAGCTTTTTAAAAGTCCTCTACCTGGAAATGAGAGGATAAACAGGTGGTTCCCTCTTTCCCCGCTCCGCATCCCCCGCCTGACACGGAGCTCTGTAAACTTTCAGCGATTCCTAGGCAGGAAAGGAACAGCCCAGAAGAGCAGCCATGCTCGGCTTCACCACATTTTTTCCCCTATACTATTGTGGAGTTTATTTAAAAAGTAAAAAAAAATAGAATAAATAATAATTAAAAAAAGACAAGAGAAATTCGAAACAATTTTAGTCCTCTAGTGAAAGTGTTGACTGAATAAGTATTGCTGACCTGGCCCCAAAGAAACTCAGATAAGACATGGAAACTCATCTGTCAAGTCCCGCACGTCTGGAAGCAGCAGCTGAACCAAGCCTACGTAGTGAGAAGCTGCTGAATTCCCGTGTTTTTTGGGGGTTTCCCTCATAACTTTATCAGTATTTGAACAACCTTTTTGTGGTTTTCTGTGTTCACGGAAAGAGAGAAGTCCTGACTCTCTCCATAAGGTCAGAGAATACAGCCACAGTTGTTATTTTATCTTTAGATCAGCAAGATGGTATCAGAGGCAGGGAAGAAAGTGCATTCTTGTGGGTTGCGAGAGTGAGATATTCCCAGATAAACTCTTCTGTGATCTCGTTTATAATCCGCACGAACATGGCTATTTTATTTGGCATACATATGTCGAGAGGAGACGTTTGCTGTGACGGGATGTTTAGGATCCAAATATGATTATAAAACCTTTTTCAGAGAGTTATCTGCTGTGTCACCCTCCTTGTCCCGGTAAGCACGTTGCCTTTTTGAAGCGGTCTGTAAGCCAGAACTGTACCTGCTTCTCCGTGGGCTGCCACATATCTCCACTCAGAGTTACGGAAGAGAGAGGAAAGATGAAGATACGATTTGGAAGAGTAGCGGCTGTTCAAATAAACCGTGAAAAGGTATTTTCATAAGAACAATGTTATTTTACTTTTAATTCCCGGGGAATGCAAAATAATAGGAAGGTAGATCGACGCTAAAACACTGACTAAAATGTGTAAGGAAACACAGAGGGAAAAGGAACAAGAGAAAAAGAAATAAGAATGAAAAACTGTTCGTGAGAGATAGGGAAAAAGAGAGAAAGGAAAGTGTGAGAGGAAGGAAAGTGANCATGTGTAAGAAGAAGGCAAGGTCACAGTGTGGGACTGAATGGAAGTGTGGCAGGGACATTGCCAGAAAGAGTGTGGGGAAGGGTAGTGAGTTCAGCGAGAGTCAAGGACTGTAGGAAATCCGCTTTCTTCCCATCGTTGTGGCGAAGTCCCTAGGGGCTGGGGTCAGTCTGTTCTGTCTGTTTCCCCTGGCAATTCCAGGCGACGTCCAGAGAGCCTCAGTCGGCAAGGCGAAGGGTCCCGGCGGGCATTGGGAGCGGTGCCACCGGGGTAGCGCCAGCACCTTCGCCGGGCAGGGCGGCCCCACGGCGGGGGCCTCTTTCCTCTCCCCAGTGGGTGTTTGTCCTGCTCAGATACCCTGCCATGGGCTTGGAAAGGCAGGAAAGGAGATGGAGTGTTGCCCGGGGTGGGCAGCCGTGTCCTATGTGGCAGGGACCACCCTCCCGCTGGCACCCCGAGCATCGCCATGGAAACCGCTGCAGCTGCAGATCAAAGTTTCCCCGAGGCTCAGCCCAGGGTGCCCCGGCAGGGACCTGGCAGGGACCCGCCAGCCGCACGGCCCCTGTCGGGAGTGGTGCACATTCCTCGAATCGTCCTGTCCCGGTCGGTGGGCAGAAGAGCGTCCTGGCGGCGACTCTGTCGGGAAGAGCCATTCTGCTTCCTTTTCCACCCTGACATGAGGGTGAAAGACAGATTAAGGGTAGCCTTAAACTGGGCAGCAGCAACCGTGGTGTGACACCGGCCGCCAACTCTCCCTTGCTCCCACCTTGCTGGGTCGACCACGGGGAAAAGATGGAGATGCGGGGTGGCAGATGTGGATGCAGAACTGATCCCTGTCCTCTACCATCCCGTAAGCTTCTCCCGTGCCTGTCACTGGCTTCCGCATCGCCTCAGGGTTCCTGTCCCCGCTCCCGGCCCCGCGGACGGGCCCAGGGCAGGGGGAACCTGCAGCCACGGCCAGGTCCCCCTTCCCTGCTGCTCCTTCTTTTTCGGGGATAAGGGTAAAACTCTGACAGAGCCCCCGCTCCTCCCCACAACTTAAATGAAAAAGGAGTAAAAGGCAACGTTTACACCAGTTAAATTACGGAGGACTCTTGTACCTTAGGGGGGATCGCATCATTTTACATGAAATATTCATACGGGAGGTTTCCCGGGCTGCTCCATTTAATCATTCCTGATGCCAGCGAAGGCCTCTGTCTTAATATATGTCTGTAATTTGATTTTTAATGTCCTCACTTTTCCACTTGCACCTGTCCGGAAGGTAAGTTCCCGTGAGGAACTCAGGGCTAAGCAACACTGCCCAGCCCGGCCGGGGCCCGCTCCAGACTTAATTCCCCCGGGGACGCGTGGGCTGGGCCCGAAGCACACGACAGCCGCTCCGCAGCCCCATCCCGGTGGTTGCCGGTGCCTTCCGCACCTGCGGAGCACGCCGCAGCCTCCCGCGTACAGCGGGGAGTGCATCTCCTGAATGCGCATCTCCCGGGTGCGCATCTCCTGGGAGCGCATCTCCTGAGAGCGCATCTCCTGAGAGTCCATCTCCCTCGCTCATCGCTCCAGCCGCGCCCCCGGCTTCATCCTCTCCCCCGCTGGACGACTTCGCATTCAGCTGGTTGAATTACTGCAATTATATATGCTTATTTAAAGGAAAAAAAAAACAGAAAACAAAACACACAGGAGGAAAAGAATGTGGCGTCGACTAATTTAAACCAGTTCGAGTGGAAGGGCTGTCAATACTGTGAGTAAATGATGCTGTGTTGATTCAGATGTTTTCTCTCCGTAATTGCTGTCTGAGGGGGAACAGCGGAGGCTCAGGCTCAGAGTCTCGCACCCGGTGCAAGCGGGAGCGCCCGGTCCGGGTCCCTCCGCTTCTCTCGCTCTCGGCCAAGCAGGATGGATGGCCAGAGGGTCTGATACCCCGTCATCCCTCAGCAAGCTTCCTTTGCAGGCTCCTGATCACGTTGCCTGGATGGAGAAGAAGCCAAAAGGAAGGGGAAAGGACATTTACCCCTGAAATGATGAGCCCCGCTAACCCCGGGTGTACCTAGGCAGACTTATCTATCAATCACAGTGTTTATTGGGTGTCACCAGCTGGGGTGCTGGGAGAGAAGTGCATGTTAAATAATGCCATTAGACTGTAGTGGAACAAGCAGAGATGAGGTAAATGGCAGCAATTCTCAGACCCATTCCAGTGGCCCGTTAATCCGTTCCACCAGCACTTAGGAGAAAAAAAAATAATTAAAAATCTGCAGAATGGAGAGAAAATCTGACTTACCTCAGACCTGTTCAGTTTGTTAATGTTCCACTAGTCAAGAAAGAAGGATTTCTGGGCAAACCCTGTCTGTGTTCAATCAGACTTACTCCTTTTGTTGAGTGTAATATATCATCCGTGGTTTAATTTGTTCCCCCATTTTTTGAAATTCATTTTTTTTCTTCCCTTCCTTCATTTGGATCACATAAGGTTCAGCATCAGACTGTTGGAAGTACGGACCAAAAGGTCTCTGCAGAGCAGGGAGCACCGTTCAGCAGCTCTGCCTTTGCATTTCCCATCCAGAAAGGAGCTGAGTGAATGGAGAGTTTGGGAGGTACAGGCAGGCCTTCACCCCTCCAGAAACTTTGCTCACATGAACCTCCCTCCATCATTCATAATAAAGAGCAGAAAGAACTGCTGTCCTGCTCACACAGGTGTTTGTGTGGGAGGCTTTGTACAACCCTTGGATCCTGAACCAAACATCCATGGCGGCTGGAAGTGTGAAAAAGAAACTTAAACAGGCTGAAACCAACTGTTTAATAACAATTCCTTTACAAGGTTACTATGCCTCTGAAATAAGACATAGCTCCTTGTGTAGCTTAAAGGGAAACAGATTTTTAACAGGTGACTTAGAATCAACAGTGTTTTGGAGAGCTCAGAGTAGAAACAGTGATGTCTCCAAAATTAAAGCAATTTCACAGAAAGTTGCAATCAGAGGGGATGCATGAAACTATCATCACAATGTGTATTTTCAGCCTTGAGCAGGAGACATAAAGTGTATTTGATCTTGTTCTATTTCACTGCAGCTTTGCAGCATTCCCTGATTTTTTTAAACTTTTTTTTAATGGAAAGTATTATCTGGAGACCTCCCTAAAAATGATCTTTTGATCTTACTGCAAATATAGGCCTGAGACCAGTGGCCCTTGGTCAACACTAAACCATTTCCGAAGTGGCTATTGGGTCACACACAAGGACATTCAGGTTATTTTCCATTATTCATAAATATTTCATGCAGGTAAGTTTAAGACTTTTTAGTCACTGATGAGCTATTCTCTCTCTCACACACATGCACACAGACAAGAGCTACTTAGAACACACTTGGATTCAAGTCCAAATCAATGAATAAATTACACAGATGGGTTTCATTGCTTCTATATTTGCTACATATAACAAATCAGCAAAAATGTTCAGCTCATTAGTAGGGACAGTACTGTGTTGGAGAGGTCAGACTTGAGAAGGAAAGAAGTGTTCGTTTATTCCTGTAATGTGGCTGATGTCTGACTGAACAACTGTGATTTATACCAGACCTTTCCCTTAACATAACAGATTTCTGCAAATCTTGTGAGAAAGTCTAAAACATTCATACATGACAGAATTAAAAATAACTCCTACGAAAAGGCTATATTACATGTTTTGGAAAGTTCCAGCTATGTGCATCTCATGACACTATTTTAATGGTGAAGAATTGTCTTTTTCATAAATAATAATTGCAGTCCAGTAGCAGCTAAACCACTGCAGTGGGTATATGCAGCATATTTGGGGTATATATTAAGGATCAGTAGCTGTAAATGCTCTAAAATAAAGGTTTTACATTTTATCCTACAAATGAAGGTCAGTGAATTGTGAAAGAGCTGTGACTTTATAGTTAGGGTTAGGGTTAGGGGTGACTTTATAGTGACAGTCCTTTCAGCTAATGGCACAGCAGAGATACCACTGGTGAGTTTAAGGTGTTCAGGGTACAAGTATGTCCTTTGTATGCCTGTTTGAGTATAGGTCTCCTTTATCTTTGTGCTGCTTACTGATACAGACTGTGATGCAAACACAGCCCAGAAAATCTGTATACCACAAAGACCGTTACCAATTATGTAACTCTTGGACCATTTCCATTTAAGAACCTCTTCCAGAGATACTGATCCAGTGCTGAATTGTACAGCCAGTGATTTACCACATGAAGGCTGGTGTGGCTCCTTCATTTCCCCATACATGACTGTTCCTAAAGCCTGCCACTGTCTCAGGGACCCATTCTCACTCATGTGCATTGCTTTTGCAGAACACACAGCCAAATATTAAACTAATTTCCTCAGTGCATGCAAAGCTCCTTTCAGAACCTGAAATTTCTGATCCTTTCCTTACTTAAACTCTACTTAGCATCTAAGTGGGATGTAGATAACAAGTTTCCAGGCTGGAACTAAAGTAACCTTTCTTCCAATGAATAACAACTGCGCGTAAAGGGAAACAACAGCACGCTAGGGTTTTCCACGGGAACCTGAGTCACAGCCCACTCAAGAAAACATGAAAATGTTTTACCAGGTTTATCCCATGTGTGCAGTGCATTTTGACGTGCCTTGTGTCAGTAGCAGCTGAAGTCACGACAGCACTGAGCCCTGCTGTGGGTGATGCTCTCAGGGACTGTGGCTGAGCTGGCCAAATCCCAAACTGCCAGTCTCAGCCTTGTTGGGAAATCTGGTTTATGCCAGATGAAAATTTGGCTGGCCCTTGGGTAGAAAAGCCAGGAATAGGAGCTTCAGGGTTACAACAACTCTTAAAAAAAGACACCCTTTAGCCCCTGAGAGGACCGGACCAAACAGAGCCCCCAAGTAATGCTTGTCCTCCTCCTGTACCCTCTGTCAGAGAGTGATGCTCTCTCACTCAAGGAAGATAAGTTGGGGAGAAGAATATCTGCTCACAGGTATTTTCAAGCTACTCTGGCAAACCAGAAAGACAAATCCTTTTGCTCTGTATTTGTGCAGTACCTAGCACAGCAAAGTCCTGGTGCATTACTGTAGTTGCCAGGGACTTCTACAGTGCAAATAACAAGTACATAATGCATCTGCTGCAGAGCTCACAAACCTTTCATGTTATTTATGTACTAATCTGAACAGCGTGGGCCAGATTTTGATCTTAGTTATTCTGGAGTAAATGAGATATGGGTTTGGCCTCACATCCATAAGATCTATAGTCAATCAGTGTTTCTAATGTGCTCATCATGGAAATATCTTGGCATTGTGTGGCTGGCCCATTTCAGTGTGACTAGAATAGCAAAGCATTATATTAAGCAAACAGAACAGTTTGATTTATAGATTTGTGGTAAGAATAGTTCAGTTTTCCAGGGTGTTCAATTTAATTAACATTCTCCAGGGAAAAAACTGCTATTGTTTCCCTAACCACATGCCTTCCAATACAAAATAAACTCTTGCTGGTGTGTATGTGCTGCTTAATTATCCTAAATGGTTCCTTTTGAAAGTTGTCTATTGACCTGCTTCTACACTTCACAAGTGAAGCATATCCTATTCACTCAAGAGTGTGTATCTACCTGCACTTAGCAAGAAAGAGATACCAGATGAATTTTAACATTGCTAAAAAGAGAAAACAACCTGCTGCATGCAGCATTCCCAAGTGGTGTCTGTGAATAAGGCTGCAAGGGGAATTTGTAAAGCTGAGTAAATTGCAGCCATACCTGTAGGTCCTAATTCTACCCACTGATGTTTGGGGGTAAATCTACAGTAAGGAGCTCTGCTTGGATGCTGCTGGAGCACAAAGCAGGACAGCAGGGGACAGTCCATCTGTTTGGGCCACTAGAGACCAAATCCTGATGTTGATATTCACCTTGAGCTGCTCCATGGTTTTGATGTGCTGGTTTTCAGAGGGGTCAGCTGCAGTAAATCAGATCCCAGGCTCAGGTCGTCCCTTGCTGCCAGGGCTGTGTAAATCACACTTTCTCACCAACACAGTGTCTGATCTGCTGTCTCCATCTTTCAGGCTCTCTGGTTGTTTTTCAATAGTGCTTGGGTTCAGAAGAAGAAGATGGTGAAGCAGTCTTGACTCCATTTTTTCCAACACTTAAGTGGAAACAGAACTGGGCCCAGTGAGCATTGCAGTGTGGGATGACAGGAGGGCGAGATTTCGCGTAGTTGAGTCAGTAGTGAGAGCTGGCTGTAGCCGGCTCCGACTGAACACAATAAACAATTCCACTTGCAACATGCTGTACTATTTAAGGGCTCAGAGATGCCAGTGGGAGTATTGCCTGAATAGCAGGCGAATAACAGGTCCTTATTCTCTATCATGTCTCATGACATATCACAGCCCCATATGTGCTGCAGAGGCAGATAACGAAGTGACAGCGATAAGAGAGAGTAGGGGAGAGGCAGGAGGATTGGTGGGGCTGTGCCACTGCCTCCCCACTTCTGGAGACCTGGTCTCCCTCCGGCCTGTGAGTTCCCATCCATGCTGGAGCAGTCTGGAAGATGCTGTATGGATGGCATCATGTGGGCCAGGGAGGCTCCACAATTAGGCCCTGGAAACTATGGATTAACTCTGTAGAGTAAATGACATGATTACAATGATTTCCTTCTTGATTTAACATCTCTTCCTCTCTGCCACTGTCTCCCCATTAGTTTTGCTTTCCAGTGACACTGTCCTATTTTTTTCTTCTTTTGTCCAAAAAAAGGAAATCAAAATTTAAGGAAAAGGTTAGAAATAATTTTTTTCTGCTGTGCAATGTGCAAGCAATTTATTGAATGGTCTCAGAAGACAAGCTATGTTGATTTCCTCCTGCAGGACTGCTGATTCAAACATAAAGCAACAGGTTAAAATATATTCATAAGATATTAAGAAATAAAACAAGCAGCAGATTTCTCCCTAGTATTATGGAATATAGTTTTCTTAAATATGGAGGCAGCTTTTCTTAGAAACATATTTTAAACACATCTAAACTATATTAAGAGTCAAGGCCCAATTTGGTAACAAGCTGTGAGACATCAAGGGTTCTTTTAATGAAGAGTTCACGCTGGAAAAATGTATGTCACAAGACATACGACTGGATGCCTCCATGATTACTAACCCTTTTCTCCCCATGTAGTTATTTATGCTTAAATGTAAGTCCATAGAAAGAGGTTCAGATGAAGTCCTTGACTCCAAAGGGACATTTGGGTCTCTCTGCAAGTACACAGCACTGCAAAACAAAGCGGCATCAGCAAAGATGCCTGAGGTTTGATTTGAATTTTGCTCTAGTTGACTGATACTATTTATACCCTGGGCTAATCAGAACCAGGGCTGTTTCATCATTCTAAATGTCAGGAAAAATATATCATGTGCATCAAGGGAGAAATCTTGGCCCCACTGAAGTAAATGGCAAAACTCCCATTGATTTCATCGGGGCCAGGATTTCACCCTGAATAAAAACTCATGTTTTATACACAGTGTAAA
The DNA here is from genome assembly GCA_013396655.1 of Campylorhamphus procurvoides. Lineage (NCBI taxonomy): Eukaryota > Metazoa > Chordata > Aves > Passeriformes > Dendrocolaptidae > Campylorhamphus > Campylorhamphus procurvoides. Next base: position 1,235,412 of record WBMV01007818.1, read on the forward strand.
TGGCAATAGGTTTATCTGTGAGTGTTTTTAAAAGTTGTTTTAGAGAAAAATGTATTACTGAAATGCAATTAGGCATTTATTTAGCCTTTACAGAGCAACTGCTTTGCAGAGCAATTTTTATGAGCAGTGCAAAGGCATTTAAGTAGAGAAACTCAAGGCTGAAGTTCCATGATATGCAACTGGGCAACCGTTAGAACACATAACTGAATGTGATTCAATGTCTTCAAACCCTGTTTCATTAATAAGCTCCTGGGTTTGCGTCTGGATGATCCAAATGTGAATATTTTTCCCTTCTGGATGACGTAACAGCTCACCAGGACACCAGTGCAGCGGATGTAACATATTTCATTTGATCAGCCTGTTGGACACGAGAAAGAGCTCGCAGTTGTGTCTCTGAGTTGCTCTCACACTAATGGAACACAGCCCTGTGGCCTGTGGAGGCTTGCTGGGCTTGAGCAGCTGTCTTTAGTACTGTCCCCAGCACAGGAGGTGGACAGAATGGCACTGTGGGCTTTGAACACCATTAGAAAGCCCTCAGGTCCAGCCTTATTCTTCTTTTAAATCAAAAGATTATTGTTTTTACTTGTGAGCATGGTAAATGAGCAAAGTGTTAGGATTTGTTACCTTACGTGTTTGTAGAAGACACATTCAGCTGAGACAATTCACAAGCAGGAAAATAGGCTTGTTTTCACTGTCTAATTAGTTTGTGGTGCATATTTCTTCAGCTGTGTACTTAATACTTTGAAAAGTATCATGGGATCAAGAAAATAGCTTTGCATTTCAGTTAAAAGAAGAGCCAGTGGAAAAAACAACGTACACGAACAACATTCAGTGACTGGAAAGCACCACATTCCCACTTAAAAGCGCTTTCAAAAGATATGTTGTACTCAATGAATCTCACTTCTTCTAACCAAAACCATAAATCTAGTGTACAAAATGTTCCCTTATTTTGACTGGATCTATTCAAACTGATTAATTTTTCACAATTTTGTCTGAAAACCACACTGTGGCATCTCTTCAGCACTAACTGCCCATCTTGCACAGACACCATTGGTTACTGAAATACTTAGGTTTCCTGTGAGTTTAGAATGGGTCTCTTCCAAGTATTCACTTTGTCTGATCTTGTTTAAATTATGTGAATGAACAAAATTATAGCCTTTGATGCTACATTGCGAAAACATTTAATCTATTTCGTTTTTAGCTTTCTTTTGACTGGTACAAGAAACAAAGCCTGGGAAAATAGGCAAATAATGACTTATGGGTGAGTGGCTAGTCACATTTGGAGCTAATTTGTTTTCCAAACATTTATACTTCCTAAGAAATAGCTTCTCCAAAAGAATAACTCCTGGAAGTGGCTACAGTACTGGTCAGAGAAGAGGAAAACATGACATTTGATGTAGTCACCTCGATTAAGGTCCTGTCCAATTAGGTTTAACTAGACAGGGTTAGAGAATCATCCTAAAATACACTGAGGAGAGGAAAATATTAGAGAACAAAGAAGCCTCTGGCCTCAAAGGACAAGGGAAAAGAATTTCAAACCGTCTTGACAAATCAGTATAACCACAGCTTGATGGAGAGACAAAACTGGGATAACTCTGGCTCTGAGGATTGATGTCGAGATTAAAAAAGCAAACAGAAAAATAAATCCTTTCACTTCTAGACCACTAACTTGACTTCAGAATACAGTTAGTCATGATCATCTGATAGTTATTGAACATGTCTTCTCTGGAACAAACTGGTGCTTTAGGAGACATAGGACAGCATTCAGACAAAAGAGCAATTTTCTGCTTGACATTATTCCTGGCCATCTCCATAGGAAGGCCAAAGGAAAATGCAAATAATAGTGGTGTAAAATCCTAACAATAGTTAATTTAAAAAAATATTATTATTATTATTATTATTAATTCAGAAGAGGAAATTATACAATTGTCTGAGCATGGCAGTAATTATGCAGTTGAATGGGATTCCTGTAAAGCAGGGCAGAAATGACGGATGCAAGCTGTGGTCGGATTAGGAAAGCAGCTGTGGCTGCAGCTAGCTTGGCTAGCAGAGCAGGGCTGGAACCAGGGCTGTCAGTGCTTGAGACCTAAAACCTACAGCTATTGCTCCATGAAACAAGTCCTGTTTTCATAAGCAGGGGCTGCAAGAGAACCCACCCTGCCTGGAGATGCACAGGCGGGGAGGACCTATGGATTGTGTCCTTCCTTCTGGCTTCCCTCCAGCAGTTCAAATCCTTTTTGCATGAAGACTTCTCCAGATGATCATACCCCACCTAAGAATCTGGTGTATTTCCCAGGCTAAAACATGAGTTGCACTAAGGGCAAAAAAGCAGGGACAAATGTGTAGCCCCACAGCTCCTCTCCTCTGCCCTGGCTGTGGCAGGCACTGATAACACAGCATCATCAATGAGCTGCTTTTCACCAGGACTGCCTTTGCTTTGCTGTCTTCTCTAGATGAGCAGAGTGAAAGTCACAAAGTCCATTACTGGACTCATAATCACTTCACCAATGTTTAAAAAGAGGATTGTCACCCAATCTGTGGTAAGGGTTAGAACATAACACTTCATCATTCCTATGCTGGCCCTAAGGTGGTAATTTAAATGAGTTTTGTATTCTCTGTTGATTTATGGTGCCTAAATTAATGTAATAAAACTTCCCAGACCCTTTTCATGTGTATTATTGATAAAAACACTCAGTAAAAGAAATGTGTAAATCCATCTTTGTGAGCTCTAATACTTGATGGTGGCATCTGTTTTTCATTTAACAAGATGACTGAAATGAATGTAACTACAAAAACTCAAACAGCCAAATGTGTACATATCATTGTGTAAAAACGGCAATTTCATCACTCACTGATAATCAGCCCTGATTTATTTGAACAGACTTCGAGGATCTGACTTCACTTCTCACCCAGGGCTGGAGTTCAGGAGGAGTTTTCCTTAGACAGGGTCTTCAGGGTCTGACCCAGACATATCCACTTGCAACAACATGTACTGGAAAGTTCTTTGTACATTGTAATAACTGAGTGAATCAGAAGAATCAAAGTTTTCCATTCAGTCACAGTGTTCGATGTTTTGACATACCTTTAGGACATCTACTAAGTGAGTATGAATATCCTTTGCATTATCCTATGTCAAAATGACCTGTTTGTGGAATGACACTATTTATGGATATGGAAAAGCTACCTTATATGTCATGTGTAAAGATCACATAAAAGATTAAAGAGTGGAGATATGTGAAAAGAAGAGTGTGCAGTTGATTGTTCAGCACCACAGAAATACTATGCACAGGAAAAGAAGAGAGTCTCTTGATTGTTAATATAAACCCACCTAAATGCCTGACAACATGGGCTGGATGTTTTCTTGGGCCAATATCTAGATGTAATTTGCACAAAGCTGTGCTGACAATTCATACTTGTGAATAATAGGACTACCATAGCAGTGCAACCAATACAGACTTTCTGCCAAATTTATCAGCCAGGCAACGGCAGCACCATCATCTTTGGATGCACAGTGACAGCTGTTCACCATCTCAAAACAGAACTAGGAATCCTGGGCCAGTGACTAAGATGTGTTTAGGATGTGCCCCTCAGTGATCTTGCAGCTATTCCAGGAGCTTTTCCTAACGGTGCTTCTTTCCAGTTCTGTCTAATGTGCAAAATCACAGCTGCATAGCTGAGGAGTGTAATAGGGTTAGATCCTTGGGTATTTTGGACCTGCAGACTTCAATGAGCCTTGGGGGAGTTATCCAAGCTCGGAAGACATCCAACAGGTCCTTACTCCAAAGAAATCCTCCTCCATCTGCCTCACCCCACACCCTCTGAAGCCAGTGGGAGTCCTACCAGATAATTCAATAGAAATTGGCCCAGGACTCACCTAAAAACACACCTGTTCCTTACAGCATAAAGTGATAAGCTGCAAAGGTTTGCTTTTTAATTGGACACTTAATACCAGCTTTGGCAGGTGATTAAACTGTGATTTACTTCCAAGGGAGATAAGAAGTATATTTCTAAGGAATTCTGGAGCAATGGTTTAGCAGCATGGTAATTACACAGATACTTTTTTGGAAGAACAGGGGAAGTTAAGGGAGAATCAGGCATAAATAAATGAGATATTTTCCTTCCTACACACAGAAGACTACAGGAGATTAGAAAATGACAAAAAATTAGAGCAGTGTTTAAGTAGGTTGAAAACAAGAGATTCTGAGTGGACACAAAAATTGCCCAAGAAATGTTTAATGAGGAGCCAACTAGGAATGTATTTCCACTCCAACTGAAACAGAAGTGGCTAGTGCTATCAGAACATCAATGTATACAAATCAAACAATACAGCTTAACTAGCTCTCATGGGACAAATAAAGAGGCATGAAGTAGGGATTTGTCAGTCATTGAGACCTTTATTAATAACAACTGCAGTCTAAAAAGCGTGGGTTCTGCTACTTGCAAACAGGAAGCTGCAGCTCTCAAATAAGAAAGCAAACATTTGGTTGCATGTAAAGGAAGATCAAAATTCAGAGGGAGAAGAGAAATTTTTGAAAAACCAAATTAAGCTACATGAACTGCAATGAGGTCTGGCACACTAATAAAACATTTTTGCATTAAAAAATAAAATATTCTTAAGTCTTGTATTAGAATTGTCTAATTGGTATTGGGGCCAATATGCAATGGAGAAAGAAAACAGCAGTCCAGAATGGTTGAAGAATGAGTTTCATCTATTAAATTCACCTGACTTCACAGCAATTCTTTTTATTGTTTTTCAAAGGATATATTAAAGTAATTTTTCATCTGTAGGCTTCTGCTTGACAGAGGGAGATTATGTCAGGCCTCCCTGTGGTAATGCCAACCATAGTCCTCTGTGCAGAAGGCATTTTAAGCACACGTGTTTGGATAACTCTGTGATGGGGAGTAGAATCGTTTACCCTCAGCATCCAGACATGGACTGTACCTAATGCTGTGGGCATACCTAAAAGGGCCTGAATGTGGCTACTATTTTGGGCTAGATTGTCTCCACTGAACCTTCCCTTCCCTCTGGTTTCCTTGTGTTTCTACAAGTCCAACAGGAAAGGTCTACTTTGGTGGACAGTTCTGCTTCTGCCCCCTCAGCATCACATAACTGAGAATGAAAGTCAGTGGTCTTGTTGAGCCCATCCTCTCAGCCCACCTCAGTTCTTTTTGTGTTACACTTGAGCTCACAGGCAGTAAAAAAGTCCCCTCAGTCTGTGACATCCCCGTACCACTGTAAGCAATTCCTTAGTCACTCTGTGGTTTGACAGATTTAATGGCAATTGGATAATTTCTGCTGTGTTTTTTGCAATTCTCCCTTGCTAACACAGGTGTTTGCTGGGGCTACAAAGTAAATTCAGGCTCAGACACAGCTCAAAAGGAGAGTTGTATCTGTCTCCTGGGAATTTTAAATTAACCATTTTTCAACTGATAAGTAAATATTTCCTTTTTGTTCTTTTCTTTCCTTTGGAATACTGAAAAGGACTGCATCCTGCATGTTTTGTGTAACTAGGTCAAAAGCTGTAGTAATTATGTAATAATGGCTTGGAAAGGCAGTATTTCAGGACGAGGTGTTTCAAGCCAACAACCTCAGTCATAAGAATGACAATGGTATTTATTGCAGGAAATCCCTAGCAAGAAAAATATCTGCCTATTACAGATAGCAATAAAGAAAAAATTTTGCCTTGAGCATATTTCTTCCTAAGGCAGATCAGTAAATATCTGAGCTGTAGAAACATTAAAATACCTGTAACTAGTAAGAATTTACAGTTCTACAAAAACGTCAACAATGTGTATAGGTGTTCTAGAGATAAGTAGGCATTTTCCAAAGATTTATGGATTACAGTATTCTGTGACATCATAAAATGTGGGGAATCTGAGTGCATGACTATTTGGTCAGCAAAAGACTCTTCTCAGACTCCTAGGCTGTGCCATACATCATTCCTAAGGTTATTTCCTCAAAAAGTCTTGGAAAAGGTGTTGTGTATCACAAATAGTCTGTGACCTCAGAAGTCAGACTGGGAGCAGCTTTTACTTCATTAGCAGTTGAAGTTAAAGCCATTTGCTTTTTTATGAAACACAGTAATTATCTTGAGGTTTTAAATGCTTTTTCCAGATTGGAGAATGACCTCAACATTCTGATAATGTTGGTGTTTGTAATCAACTTTATTTCCAAGATTGATGATTATCATGCACTCATTTAAAGCTATTTGCTCGTGCGGTGGGACAACACATTGCAAGCAAATGAAATTAAATATCCTCATTTAAAAGGATTTGAAGGAAAAATCATCCACACTTACTGTTGCTTTACTCTTCACTGGCGTTTTACTTGACGAAGTCAGGATTTTACCTCAAAAATTCATAGCTATGTAACATACAGTGTTATTAAGTGGGATCCATGAGGGAAGGACACTGTATGGTGGACCTCATGTTAGCTGCTTTTATATATTACATTTTCCTGAAAACACATTAGAATCAGTGGTCCAAGATCAGAAAGGCCAGGAACAACAGAGGAAATTATATAGATTAGCTACAGTAAGGTATTTGGGATCTATATCTCTGGAGATGATCTATCCATTCATAAATTCCTTTGTGTTTCCCCCTTCCCTCTTCTTCTCCTTTCCCTGTTTCATTCCCAAAGGAATTCCAGGAATTCCCTGGTCTGGCTGTACCTGTCATCTTGCAAAGGTCAAGTGGAAAATGGGACATGGATTTCCTGGTGGAAACACAACCAGGACAGATTGCCTGGGGGCCTTGCCTGGGATGGGATGATGGAACAGGGAAGATCATTGAATCATAGAATAATAGATTGGCAGGGATTGGAGGGAATCTATACAGGTCATCTAGTCCAATCCCCCTGCAAAAAAGCAGGGACATCTTCAACTAGACAAGGTTGCTCAAAGCACTGTCCAACCTGACCTTGAATGTTTCCAGGGATAGGGCATCCACCACCTCTCTGGACAACCTGTTCCAGTGTTTTACTGCCCTCATGGTAAAAAACTTCTTCCTTATATCTAATTAAAATTGACCCTCTCTTAACTTAAAACCACTATCTCTTGTCCTTTTGCAATAGTTCCTGCCAAAAAGCTTGTCCCCATCTTATTTATCAGCCACCTTTAGGTATTGAAAGGTGGTCTAAGGTCTCCCCAGGGCTGTCTCTTCCCCAGATGAACAATCACAACTCTCTCAGGCTGTCCTCATAGGAGAGGTGCTCTGTCCCTCTTATCATCTTTGTGGCACTCCTCTGGACTCGCTCCAATGGGTCCATGTCTTTCCTGTGCTGAGAATCCAAGAGCTGAGCATAGAACTCCAGGTGGGGTCTTGTGAGAGCAGACTGGGGGGGCAGAATCACCTCCCTTGACCTCAACTTCAAAATTTAGAGGTAAGATGAAAAGCGAATGGAGAGACCAATCTGTGTGAAGATTTCAGTGTGTTTTCTCTGTTCTTTTCTTGAGAAAGGGCATCAGGAGCAAAAAGAAATGTCTTTATTGCTGGAAAACATATGAAAAATGAAGCAGCAGAGAAGCCATTCGGCACAGAGGGATTGCAGCAGCCAACGAGAATGGAGAGCTTTGCATATCCAGAGTGAAGCTGCTGGGAAGGAGCTGCAAGGGGATTATGCAAATCCCTGATTGGGTGAGCAGGGGCTGATTGCCTGAGCAGGGGATGCACACACTGCCTGTACCTGGGTAGTGATTATGCAAATTACACCCCCACAGCCAGAGTGCAGGGCAATTGGCTAAATGAGAAAAACTCTGGTTATGCATCAGTAAATGTGCAGCGTTCAGCACCCAGATCATCACACGGGTTGTGCAGAATAAACAGAAACAAACAACTCTGCCACCCCTCGCACAGCTCCGTGGGATCCGTCTAATGTTGGGCTGCAGGGGCGGCAACAGATCCCTATCAAGCAGAAGTGAGTGTTTGGATGGCCATTTTCATTTACTGTATCTGACATCAAGAGGATAGAAAATGGAAGCTCAGACGAAAACTTCTCCATGTTGCCAGTTTTCTGATCCCAGGAAAATTCTGTTGTTTGTCAAAGAAGGGATGTACCTTCACAATGGATGGGCTCAGCCCTTAACTTTGCACTATGCATGGGAAAGATCTGGAGGGATATGAGAGGAAATTAAAATATTTACCACCAATTCCATGGTTTTTTTAGGGTTTCAGTGACATTAAAATTTGTTAGACAATGAAGACATTGCCCTGCCATACTTACTATCAAAATTTAGTGTTGAGAAGTTTCTTTTTATTATTTTTTTTATTCCAGTGTGTATAATTATGTGCCTATATGTGTGCAATGCAGCATCAGTTTTCAAATCCAGCATTATATCTCAATATAATTTAATTTTGTTCTGAACAGCCTTTAATGTTTTCAGGAGCTTCTCACAAAAGGAATCTCATTCCCATGAACACCTAAGCCTGAAAGTCTAATTCTCACTGCAGAATGTTGGAAAGCCATGACTCAAAAATCCTGGAAAAAGCACTGATTATATTGTACAACTAATTGCACTCTGCAGTTTTCATAACTTATTGGCAGATGGGTGATTTGGATTCCAAGGTGATGGGACCAGCTTAAAAACTGAAGAATAGCTGGATATATCAGAATAAAGGAAGGAAATTGTCTATTTCATACTGTGGCACAATAGAAGATCTCAGTGAACTGGTTGCAATGGATCCAAATGTGTGGTAACAGTGATTCAGACATACAAGTCAGTTCATCAGCACGTCAGGACTATAAACCAATTTCCTAGAAAAGCCCATACCAGTGAGAAAAAGAGTAAAAAAAACTCCATTAAGTTTTCCATGCTGAATTTTCCCCCTAATTATTCCCCTGGGTGGGCAGAATCCACTTCTGTGTATAACAGGTTATTGGTGGTATTGGCAAATGTTGTTAGTCCCAGGGGACCAATTAATTTTAACAGAGGCTCCTCTGAAAATCAAGGAATGTGGCCAAATATTATTGCAGTGAAAATCAGTGAGTATTTACATCTATGAGAAAGGAAAGGGAAATATACAAACACTTGAGGCAGAAAGGAAAACATAAGTGTGGTCTGCAGGCAGGACAGGGTGCACAAGCCTGGCTGGGGAAAGCCCAAGGCTCACTCATAAACCAGCTAATATAATTTGCCATATTTATTCTCAAAATTAGCTGCTCACTGCCAAAAGATGGTGTTTGGAAACCCAAGGTATGGGCAGTTATTCCCAGTCTCCACAGGGTGTGGCTGGTGCTACAACATGGGGAGATGTGGAGAGTGGAAACTGACAGGAGATGTTTTCTGATTAACACACTGCTCTCCTTTTAATAAACTAAGAAACAGTTAAAGAATGGCAAATTACAATAACTCCTAGAATATTTCCAGCCCCCTTTTATGGAGGTATAGAACAAACATAATTGAAATAACTTGCACTGTCCTGACAGTTATAGTGTAAAAAAGTGAGATTTGGAGGGAAATAGACGTGAGTTGTATTTAATTTGTGAATTCACTTCTCAAAGAAGTTACTACCTCAGAATTATATAAATGCATGCAAACATGTATTACCTGTTCATACATAGTCATTTGAAACGTTTTGCTTGTCGGAACCCTGTTATTTTACATTTTTTAATGAAATACTTAATTTCCTCTTTTTTAACTCTGATTTTTATTCCCAAATGTTTTTTGGTGACAAAACAAACAAAATAAAAGCAAAATAATAATCAAAAGAAGGCACCATGAACACCGACAAAGGAAACTGCTAGCAAAGGGGACGGAAAATATTCCACTGCCAAACTGTGGTGCTGCCCCAGACAAACACTTGTGCATCAGCTGGGGACTCCAGCAGCTGAGCAGGGAAGGCTCAGTGTGTTGTTGCTCAAGGCATTGCAAATGGTGTTACCAGCCTGCTGTGGAGTTGCTGAATGTTTTTGGGGGCCTTGATGACTTTGGAGGCTTTATTTTTCTAGAAAGAAATTCATTCTGCAGTGCATACAAAGGCTAATCTGTGGTGATGGGAGGGATATTTTAGATATTTTTAAGGACAACTCAGCCTAAATAATTTGACCTTGTCATCAGGAAAGCCTAACAAGCTTGAGGGAAAAAGCCAGAGTTTGACTTGTGCAGAACTAGTTATTTAGGTTATTTGGGTTTTTTTCCTTTCTTCTTTTTGCACCAGCTTGGTCTATACCTGCTGGACTGCAAAGCTGTGTAAGAAACAACTATCAATGAAGTATTGATTCTTGTAAGTTTGCAAAGAAGAAAAGAGAGAATATCAGCCCTGCTGAAAGAGGAACATTATGGAAAAAGGAGAAGATGCAGCAGAACCAAGCTGTGCTATGGACTCTTCCCCTCTGGTTTAACTCCTGTTCCGATTCCACTGTGTCAGTAATGAATAAAATTTGTGATGACTCAAAGCTGCTTCATCACCTGTGAAATTATTTATATACTGGAGAATCACAGACAAGTGCTGCACCACCTCAGCTGGTGATCCCTGCTCAGCTCCTCGTGGGCAGGTGTCCCAGTCACATAAACCACCACGACAATTGACATTAATTGGCACCCTTGTTGCAGTCTCAGAGGAGAGGCTAAAGATTTAATGGGCATTGAGAGGGAATTATTCCCATATGCCTCAAGGTGGTCCCTCCAGAGCTGTGCTGAGACACACAGACAGGCCAGTGCCAGACGCTTGAACTGCCACCACTTGTGATGGATTTGCTCCACAGATATTTTTAAAGGGCAAAGACAAAAGGGAGAAATGAGAAACCTAGAATAACAGGGAAAATAAAAGAGCAGCATGCTGTTTCTCAAAGACACCTTGGAAATGAAGTAAATACTTTTTCTTGTCTGAATGTGAGACAAAATGGGTGAGTCCTTCACTTATGTAACTTGGTGAATGTCTTGACTTCATGGAGGTAACCACTTTGTATGAACATATGCTTAATTCTAAATGCTGCCATTTCATGAGAGCCAAATGATGTCACCAGTTACTTATAGATAAAATACAGATTTTACTGTCACCTTGAATAGGTAAGTGTTAAATATCTGTACTATTTTCACATGGAACCTGTTTTAAAAACAAAGTAAAAAAAACATTCCATGGAGGAACAGTTTAGTTCTGAAATTCCCTGGCTTCTTTTTCTTTGCATTTATTATGCTTTATCCTAAGTGTGAATAGCAGGCATTTTTTTGTGGGCTGCAGGATTTTAGAAATAATAAAAGAATGCTTTGGAAATGTGTCATCTTTTCATATTTATAACTTAACAACTCAGGAGGCAAGATTTCCCAGCGCTAACAACTCTCATGTTAGCTACTATCTTTATGCCTGAAACAATTTATTTTCAGATTGACTATAAAAACAAGACATCACATAATTGTCTGGCTATAAAATATGTAAAGTATTGGACTACTGGGGCTCATTAGCAAAAGCATAGATGCTTTTTAGTAATCCATAAGGTGATACTTGTTAATGAAAGCTGCAAATTATTCTACTAACTACCTAAAGATTAATAATAGATATGTCTTCTGCAACAAACAGCTCTCAAATCTCTGGAGAAAACCAGAGTAAGTGGATAATAATTAGAATAAGAGCACGACAGTTATTCTTATATTAGCAGTTTTGATCCTATCAGCTAAATGGTGGTTATGGTTTGTGTTGTGTCTCTTGTAAACAGACTCCTCTTGCAATAAGCTTCTAGACTGAGCACTGCACGCAGCTTGGCTTGTGGATTGGAAGAGAAAGGGATTTTAGCTTTGACTCAGGGCTTAATGCTGCCTAATTTCAGGACAGTTAAGCATCTTTACAAGACCTGAAACCTTACAGAAGTTTAGTGATCTCCCTGGCTGACTGTTCATCCTTTTGAAAGGAATGTGAAAACTGGCACTGTATCGAGGTACCTTTGTTCTGGACAGTTGACAAGGACTCCCAAGGCTTCTGTTTTATTGAAGTCTCTATCTTATTGCAGTAAGTGGAACTCTGCAAAGGAGGTAGAGAGAATGAATAGAGTTTTGAGTTGTAACATGTAATATCCCTAATCACGAGAATAACTAAAAAATTGAAGAAATATCTCTGTGGGAAAGAGCACTGGACATCTCCAAAGCCCTTAAATCCTACCTCTGAAAGTTTGTTTCTCTGAGAGAAACTTCATACTGTTGATTTACCTGTGCTGTCACCCAGGCTTTGGAAGTGGGTACAGTGCCTCATTCCCACTCACGCTGGTAACAGTGGCAGAGAGAGCCCAGTGTCCATTTTGACTGGGTCTGTGTATCAGTAGAAGACTTAGAAAAGTCTAGAAGGATCTAGAAGAGTTTATTTGGGTCACTCACACCAGTACTGGCTGTTGTAGGCGACCATGAAAGACACGCTCATATGGGTCTGATCCAGACACATCCACAGGGCATCCACTGCATGAACCCCTGTGCAGCACAGCCTGGCTCCCACCCTTCTTCAACAGAGCCCAGCAGCTGGAATAAATAGCCTTTGAATAAATTCTGTGTCCCAGAATTTGAATTCTGTGTCCCAGAAAGACAGCAGGTGAAACCAAGGGCTGCACAAACGTCTGAGGTCCCTACAACTGCACTCAGCTGTGTGTTCCTGTTCCTATCTCAGGTGAAATGTCTGGATTATACTAAAAATCAAAGCTCCTGGGAGAGAGAAAGGACAGGACACCTCAGAGGTGCCTGCCAGTCTTTCTGAATTTTAGCTGGTGGAACCAAACTGTCTTCTATGGATGGAGTGGGTACGAGGCCATGCTTATTGCTTAGAAATGCTTCACTGAGGTGTATCATCTCTGATCTAGGCTTCGTCTAGAGCTCTCTGAATCCAAGGGAACACTCTCCTCTGACACTTTAAAGCCTTGGATCAGTTTTCTCTCCTGGCAAAAGAAGGTCTGGCAGTTCTCGAACCCTCACAAAGCCTGCCAGATGGCATGTAACTCTGCCAAAACCCATGGTGATTTCTGGAGAGGAGGAAGCTCTCACAAAGAGGGACCTCACAGTTTTGTTGTGCCTTCAGATGCAAGAAGGTGAATGTTACAAGACTCCTGAGATGCCTCCTGCTGTTCCACCTGCACTTCATCAGGGATTAAAAACACTCTGACCACGGTAATCCAGCCCAGCACAATGATCTCAGACTGTAGATAAAATTATTCAAAGACAAAGATTCATGACTTGCCTGGCATGCAGAACAAGCAGAAAGGCAATTTAATTTGAACATGTAAGTACACACCAGTCCCTGTACAGTACCCCACCAAATTAGATAAGTTCTCTATTAGTTTCTGCTTATATTAAAAAGAATTCCCAAAGGGTCCTGTTTAAACAATGTCTAAATAAATACTTTCATGATCATCTCATAAATTGCTGTAGCACCTCGAGAAACTCAGTGAGCACACTCATGGCTGTCAGTTTGGAAATGAATGGTGTAATTGCTGTAACACACTGTTGGGCTGGTCTTTTCACACTTGAAGCTCCTCCTGGTCATGTGTTGATTCAAAGGATGTGTCTTCCACATCCAGAATTGACTTCTCAGTGTTTTGTCTGCTTCCTGAAAGGGAGCTGTGGAGTCTGAGGGCATGATAATTCATTTTTTTTAGCCTGACCTACAGGATGCAGCACTGGGGGCTTCACAGAGATCTGCCACTGTCCTGCTAGAATGCTTGAGATATACCTTCCACCTTCCTCCATATCCCAGTTTCTCCATCTCTCAAATTAGGGCACAAGATGTAGATTCCCACTGTAAAAAAAAAAAGAGCCTGAGGGCTGTATTGGAGAGGTTCTCCATGATACTACACAGCTGCTGTTACACAGGCTCTAGATAAATCATCATTACTCTAACTCATTGTTTGCCTTGGATGGCTGGGTAGAAAAGCACTCTCCAACCCTTTGGATCTGACCCTGAACTGCTGGTTCAAGTGACTTGGCAAATTAGGTATTCCTCAACACTAGTTTAAAAAGATACAGGCTACTTGCCTTTATTAATGCTGAGGAAAACTTGATTTCTAAAGGAAACTTCCCTACTCTGACAAGGCTCTGGGGAACATCACAGTATAAATGACATAATAAAATTCAAAGTCAAAAACAAATATGAACATTCACCAGAAGTTCAAAAACATTTAAATTATCAGAATTTAGTGGTTAAAACCATAGGGAGCTTACTGTTCACACACTGTTGAAAGTAAAATAAAAGGGCACTTCTTGATTTAAAAGTGTGAGCACTTGTTATTTTTTAAGTAGGATTAAGTATCTGGACTTCCAATTACACAATGGAAAATCCTTTTTTTATTGGTAAGATTTTAATTAAGTACCTTGATTTCTGTAAATGGGAGCTTCATTTGACACTTGTGGCCAACTTTGAATAAGTGCTAATAGAAACAGTAAATTCTGCTGAACTACATAATGCTGAGTGCTGCTCAAAGAGAAGTCTGCCTCCAATTTCAATTCCTTTAGTGGAAATCTGAAATAAGCACATTGAAGTCAATGTTGCACTGGGAGAAATGAGAGTAAGAATTGAGCCATGCCTAGGAGTGAATTAGTTTGCACACAGTATTGAAATATTGTATGGTGGGTCCCATAGAAATATACATAAAAATGAATCCATTTTTAAAGTCCTGTTACATATAGACAACTTGTACAGGTATAAGGTTATGAAGACACGTCCTCCCATGCAGTTTCCAGCCATGTATCTTCCTTTCTGGCAAGAAAGCCTACTGGGGAAAATAAATACATTACCACTTGCACAAGAACAAGCAGAAAAGAAGAAATCATCATGCAAATCTGCCTTCAGAAATGGTTTATTATTTTAGATTTGTAAAATGTATTACTTTTCTAAGCCTTTATGTTGATATATTTATTTTGCTAAAGCATTCTTTAATGTCCTTTATCAAGTATATATCAACATATTAACCTGAGACATTCTCACAGTGCCTTCCTTAGACAAAAATGTGTAAAGTAGGTATTTACACAACACTGACTCTTATTCATCTAGTAAAGGATTACATACACCTATGGGATAAAAGGCTTTTAATATTGTTGTTACATATTGTAACTGAAAGATGTAGTTAAAGAAGCACTTAATAAACCGTGAAACTTTGTTAACCATGAATATTTTCATTACATTAAAGGATAACTCATAGTATCAAGAGTTTTCACTTTTCAGTGAGCCACTGAGCAGCATAAACATTATATTACAAAAAATGAAGGCATGTCTTTTATTAATGCAAAATTTTGTTTATTCCCTCTGCTGCTTATTTTTTCCTCAGAGTGTGATGGAACAAGCATATACATGGGGTAAAGTTCCTCTCACCTAGTTTTAGCTGCTTGAAATACAAACATCTTCCTCTGAGATATTTGTCTGGGTGGAATTTGGATTATTATGTGACTGTAACAGTCATCAGGTGCAATTCATGGAATAGTTTTAGATTTCTTTGATTGGATGGATTGCCCTTGCAGTACTTATTTTTTATCCCTAATTATGATGAAACGTTGGACAAGTCACTTGACTCTTGATGTCTACTTTTAGCTACCCACCTTATGTGATTGCTTGGCTTATTTACAAAATGTGTACTCTGGTTCATGTTAATTACTACTATATTTTGAATAAATCCCATGGACCTTAGTGGAAGGAATTGTTCAGCTTCATTTAAAGCCTAATGGATGACTTTGCAATAATTTTTTTTCCCAACACTTAGATTCCCATACCCCCCTTTCTTCCTTTTTCATCCCTCCCCATCATACACACCCTGTATATCCATACTCCTGCTATGTGTTGTAGCATCATCCTTCCCCTCCTAAATGGCGCTTCATTGTGTACACAGCTTTAATGAACTATATCCTAAGGTGTCTAAGAGTAAGAGATAAGAAAAGTTCTTTTAGAAACTGGCAGCTGACAAATTTCACCGTACAGAACTGCTATTTTATCACAACAAAATTTGCAATGGGGATCCTTAGAAATAAGTTATTCACTGTTGCAGCAGTTGCAAAGTGTTGCTGATAGTTCCAAACCAAACATTGAGGGAAAAGTGTAAAATGACAATAACAACAGGTCTCTCACGTGGTAAGAGTCCTGTTTGTGGTATCTGCTGAACAGAATAAGCTTGATGAAGAAAGCACGTGACATCGTGTTGTTTGCAATAAATAACTAATTCAGCACGATTTGCCTTTTTTTCCTGCTTTCTGTCTTCTGGAAGACTTAAAAAAAATAAAAATCCCATTTTGACCCTAAGAACTTTGTGCTGCTTTTTTTGTTTTGGTGAAAAAACTTCACTGAAGTTATTTGATAGTCAATTCCTGAGTTATGTGATTAGTTACCTGTATCATACAGCATTGTTTTAACCTCTGATTGAATAAATTTTGCTCTTGGGATCAGGAGAAGAAATTCTCTGGGAACTAAGATCTTTCTGCTAGACAGGAAACAAATTACAAAATACTGGAACATTTTAGGAAACTTTGTGCCAACCAATCTTTTATCTAATGAGTATTTCTAGCAGCACTTAGTTGTACAGATTAATTCAATTTTTTTTCTGTGACATTTACACAAAATAACTGTGATCCTGATGTGTAAGGAGAGGGGAGGAGAGAAAAGGTTTTCCCTTGTGTTCAGCAAGAAAGTGTTTTCTCAAGCACCTGTGCACTGGAGATACAGAGGGAAGGAGGAAGCAGGGATTGCCTGCTTGGGAATTGGACCTAATGAAGTTGGTTAATCAGTGCAAGCTGAATTGAAGATCCACACATCAGGCAACACTAGCATTGTCTGCAGCCCTTCTGAACTTGTTCTAATCACAAGTCAGGTTGAGGAAAGATAGAACAGATTTGCGCTAAAATGAAGGAGTAAAAAACCTGCTCTCTCTAAGCAATAACCCATCGTGATGAAACCAGAGGGATCACAGGAACAAAGCTTGTGCACTCGAGCCAGCTCACTACAGTGAGCCTGGCTGTCAGCAGTGGTCATTATGGCTTTTCTTTGAGTATTAGCCTTCATTTCTATCACACATGCATTTAGAGCTTTGGGCAGGTATTGACAAAAATCTGAATATATTGCACCTCTGCTGCCTAATTACGGTGGTGACAGCAGAAGACAAAGGATATACATGAGATCTGAGCAAGGTGTTAAATCATAATAACATGTGTTCACACCATGCCCCATTCCTATATATGGGATGAAAAAATCCCACTAATTAAGGTTACTTTGTTAGACTGATAGGTAATTACCAGAGCAAAACTTGTAACCTCCCAGCCCTTAGTAGGAAAAGGTTGAAAATAATGGTGGAGTCCTTCATAAATCTACAAGGAACAGAAAGGGAATACCAAGTAACTTAACACAGAGGAATTTTAAGTTTCTATACACACTCTTTAATGCTTCCTAAAGAGCACTGCTTAGATTCATATTTCTTTCAGCTTACAGGACATTCTGAATTTAATCTCCCTGTAGCCACTAGTCTACAATGATTTCAGCTGTGGGTCACAAAAGTTAAACCTGATAACCGCTCCATTGCAGCCTTTCTGCTTTAGAGGTCAATGAAAAGTTTCTCAGGAGGCATCATTCAAAAATAATATCTACTTCTACATGAGAGATTTAAGTTAGAGTTTGATTTCTTCTCTCCTTTGACTTAGAGACTTTTCTTTGATTAAAATGAAGAGGAGTACTAAATGCTGAAAACCCACTGGAGAACACATCTCTCTTAAAGAGCCACCATCACTGAGCTCATGTCTATAAATATGAACCATGATTTTGTTGGTCCAACAAGAAATAAACATTGCAGACAACTGTTAGGAAAAACTGGTGACATTAGGGGGCCTATTAACACTCCGTCAAATTAACAATATATTTCTAATTCCCTTGAGTGTCATATGTGTTTTTCTTATAATATTGGCTGATTCTCTCCTGCATTAATGAGATGGACTGCTGCCAAAAATATGCAAATGGAAATCCAGTGGACCTGCCTTTGTAAATTCAGATATCTAGGCATTCGCACTTAAATGAGAGTTGAAAAACTCCCAAACCAAACAGTTGTTTGGTGGCAAATCCTGTGCTGTTAGATTGCTTGCACCAGGGCTGGAAAACATCAATATGTAAATACCTTGAACTCTAAACTCCTGAAGTCTGTATTATCTGAGTTTTTACAGTGGAGGTGTCAGGTCCCCTTTAGACTCTCTCCCACATTTAAATATAGATCTGCAATCAAATTATAGAGCTTTCCCTAGGAAACAGCAAGTCATGTAGTTCCCAGATAATGTAGACAAACAAATCACATTGCCTTGGCTCTCCCACCCTTTCTGAATCTGAAAATTACTTCTGAAGCTGAAAACGTCTTAAAGCAGGAGAGAAACACACACATCTCTACACACATACAATCCCCATATTTAATATAGTAACAGATTGCAACTCTCCTTAGAAACAAAACAAAGCAACAATAATGCTACACAAAGCACTGGCAATCACACAAACTCACTCAGTGGCCCCTACTAAATCTGAGGTTAGGCATTATGACACAGGGTATTGGAAACAACCCCATCCCCACCTCCCCACAGCCCTTTTCCCATATGTTCCTTATTTCTGGTTACCTTCCAGCTGCCAGATGTTCTTCCCCACTACCACCACCCTGGACCTGCAGACCCTTTTTCTGGGTAGAAATAATAGCATGCAGATTTCAGGAATATTTGCCTTTATTTGATGCTATTCTTGTCCCACCCTTGCCATGGCTCCAATCTCTGAAAATTACATGGTAGATGATCTTCATTTGGAAGTGGCTATATTGGGCATATGTTCATAGACTTCAAGGCCAACAGGGACCAATAGCATTATTTAATATGGATTTCTGCATGACAGTATTGTAGATTTTAGCCTGTGATGTTGGTGTTGAGTCCAACAGACAAGAACATATCTTGTATCCCCTTACTCCTGATTGCATGCAGGCTAATGGACAAACTAGTTCATACGGGTAAGGTCTAAAATGTAACCCTTCTGTCACCAGAATCTCGGATTTTATTCGATATGAAGAGACAGGGTCCCTGGCCAGGTCAATCCTTATGAGTCCACCTCCCCAAACAGATACAGATGCTCAGCTTTTTCCTGTTTTTCTGGACAGCTACCTTACTATTCTTAACATATGAAAAGAAGGGAATTAAAAAATCAAGTAATAATGCAATTCTCCATTTCTCCAGTCAGATAAAAAAAAGGATCCATTTTCTGGAGACCATCATTACCTTTCTGCAGCTCTTATGCAGTGGGATCTCCTTTTTAGTGAAAGGTTAATGTAAATCATGAAAAATCAGGCAGTGTTTTCTTGAAGTGTGCATGCTAAATTGACATTCAGGAATTCATACCTTTCACTGGGGAAAAAAGAGAAAGGAGTTAAATTCCTACCTGAGACAAGTGTTTGTGATATAAATCCAAACCAAGGAACATAAAATAAAAAGATGGACGAAGTAAAGCTATATATTAATCCTATTTAGGTACTCAATCTACAGTTAAATATGTAATTGAGTTTACAATAGCATATAAGTGATAATCTTAAAATCTTATAATTTTCATTCCTTAACTCATATTATCACTTATATGCTATTGTGAACGAGTTCAGGAATGAAAATTCTTTAAAAGTTTTCTCAAAGTATAGGTGGTGGTTCTCATTTAAAAGGATTGAAGCCTTGTCCAAGTACTCACTGTGACCTAATTTTCTGAAGACCCCAAAACACAACCACACGAGCAGATTTATCAAGGCTTGCATAATTCCACGCTTTCAGGAAATAGATATGTGGGACCCAGCTGGCTCTGGGTTTTTGGTGTTTGGGGTTTGTTTTTTTTTTTCCCTCCTGTATAAAAATATGAAATACTGTTTGAGGAGGGAAAATCTTCCAGAAAGTAAAATAGCTAGTCAGATGAGATCCAGTTTAGGTCAGTAGAATATCAATTGCACAACTGTAGATTGTAAAATCAAATTGATTTATCGGACAATACCTGATTTCAGTGGCTTTATATCAAGGATGCATTAGCTGAGCATGTATTTTGTATTAAAGAACACTGAAAAAATCTTTTAGGTTTATCGCATGCTTGGCCATAAACCAGTCCAAAATTCCCTTACATCAACTTCTCAGAAATCCACAAAGCAGCAAAATGCAACTTTTGGGGTAGAATTTTGCAGTAGAGTTGAGCTCTAACAAAAATAAGAATTTAGACTGTGTGTTTTCTGTGTGATGTGAATCTGGTAATTACCTTTCTTGCTGCTTTATGTGTGATTCTGACATCAATTGTATCAGTTTTCGGGGTGTTATTTAGAAAATAGAAACATTTTTTCTTTTTGATGGCATTAAGCTACATTTTAAATGACCTTTCTACCTGTCTTGACTGCTGTAACATCTGAGTGCTTGAAAGCAGGTACCCAGAGCTCTCCAAACCTTCACACTTATTTATAAAGGACCTTAAGCCATGACACTCAAGCACATGCAGCTATTTTTAAAATCTTTTCAGATAATCATCACTAACTTTGGAAGACATTTAGTCTGAATATACTGAAATAACAGCTTTTACTTCCTTACTCATCTCCTTGTGTTCTGCCCACTGGATACCCCAGGAGGAGTGTAATGACCATCTGTGCCTGAAGGTGACCCATCATAATGGCTTTTGAATGATAATTAAACTATTCAAACCACCAGAAGATAAACCTGGCTCTTGAGGAGGGACCATTACAGACCCTCAAGCAGTTGAAGTTAAACCAAAATGGAATAGAGAAAATGACTTTCAAAAAACCCCTATGTTTTTCTATTGTGCAAATACCCATTTCTTCACTTGGTTTTCTCCAGTCTGTGTGTACCCCATGCAAGCCCCTCTGCTTTCTAGAGAAGCTGATACCTGAGATTCTTCTCTAAGGCAGCACAGCAAAGGTCCCTGAAAGCTCCTTCTGAGTGAGACCACAGAGGGCTACATGAAGCCAGGTGCTTCTTTCTCCTTCCTTCATCATCTGATGGCTGTTGGGGGGTTTGGGAGAGTGGAGGCAGAGTAGAAAACTTAACATTTGCTATAATTTTGAAAGAATTCACTCTCTGAATCTTTTCTTTTGTGTGGATCCAGTGCCTTGGGCGTATTGCCCATGTTTAACTGCTGTGTTGGCCCAAAATGGCAGGAAAAAAGGGTTGTGAAATGGAATATGCTTGCAACCTGGATACACGAACAATATATTCTTGTAGAGAAGGCAGTAAGTAGGTGTCTGCTCTGTTCCCACATATATAGTGGTGGGCAGCTGATAGACGCAGCTTTAAGGCATTATAGTGCAGTGTCAGTGGACAGGGTAAGGGGTGATGAAAGGTAAAAGTTTTATTTTGTGAAAGATCACATGCATTTGGGGTGCCTGACACTGTGGCCCTTCAGAAATGAGTAGCTGTTGGAGGAGAGATGTTCAGCTGAACTTGGGGAAAGGGAATGAGGGCAGTGATGGAGAAAGGGAGGCTGCGGATATTTGAGGGATTGTGGAGAAATTTGGGTGGAGTGGTGGTGCCACCTCTCACAGTGGGAAATGTCTCATTTTCACACTCACAAGGGAGGAATCTGGAAAGAAAGTTTTGCATGCATGTGCATACATAAGCTTATCAGAACTATGGAATCACAGAATGGTTTGGGTTGGAAGGGACCTTGAAGATCATCCTGTCCCAACCCCTCTGCTGTGGACAGGGGCATCTTGCACTAGATCAGGCTGCTTGGAGCTCCTTCCAGCCTGGCCTTGAACATTTCCAGCAATGGAACATCCACGGCTTCTCTGGGCAGTCTGTTCCAGCCTCATAAGTGTTACATCATTTTGTTATAGACACATCATTTCAGTAAAGCCCCTTAAACACAGAGAGGAGGTAAAAAGAAAAGCAAGAATTCTTAGCAATTTGTGGGTTTTTTTCCTCTTTATTGGATTTTTGGTAGCAGATCCTGGCTCCTATTCTTCTGAGCTACCTCCGCACTTCATGGCTTCTCAGCAGTATGTTCAGGCATCACCTGGCTCACGAGTAAAAACAGCTTCAAGATCTCCTTGGAGTTATATTTGCCCCTTAAGGAGTGTGGAAAACTGAGAACAGAAATAGTACAACATGTTACCCAAAACACTGATACTCCTTGCTGTCACCTACTTTACCCAGCAATGGGACAGGGGCACTACCAAACTCCTTAAGAAATCCCCAAAAAACCTCAAAAGATCATTTCATGACATTGCCATGTGGCCAGTGGAATTTCTGAGACTTGTATGCTGCTGGCCTTGTGTGAAAAGGGTACATTGAAATACATTCCACTGTAATTATATCATATCATCTCAAGAATACACGTGTAAGTATATAAATATTCCAGATCAGCACACAAGATTACAATAAGAATTAAATATTGGAAACAAAACAAAAGTGAGCACATCCTGAATTAGCACAGTGCTATCAGGATCTGATATTGTGCCTTTGTTTAATACTGTAAATTAAACAGGAAGTGTAGTTTAATTTTGTGTATGCTTGTAAATAAACAACATGTTTTAGATTTCATCATGCTCATTATATGGAAAATTACTCCACTTTTTTGTTTTGTTTCATTTTTTGTTACAAGAGCTTATGATACCAAATCTTCTGTTTATCTCAGTGATTTTTTTTTTCTGAATGTAAAAAAAAAAAAGCATTATGCATCCTAACATCCATATCTCTCATTCTGTGAGCATCCCTTTTGTTTGCTGCACACAACATAGTTGTAACAAAGACATTCACGCTTTTGGAGTCTGAAGCATGAAGTCGTTCTAAATCTGTGCCCACAGGTAACAATTACTTCACTCATTAACAGATCTCCCCAGTCTCTCATAAAACAACTCTGGAAAGGTCTCTTGGGATGGAGTCAGGAAGTGTGGTTTATGATCATTAATATGGTACTGCCTTGGAAATGCCTAGTCTAGCTGGTTTAACCCCACAGCTAAATTCTTTGCACAAACCCAGCAGGTTGCAATGACAGGGAGTGGACCAAAGCCAGCCCCAGTGGGTCCTCTTCGTGCACCGGAGGGCGGAATCGCATCTCATCCTTTGACATCAGCAGCTCATAACTAAGAGAAAGGGACAGAGCAAGGTTAGAAATGAATAATTTATGTAGGGCATCCAACAGGATATGAGAAATAAAAGATCAAAATGTAAAACCTTGTGGCAATGTTGTGTGTGCATGTATTCAGGAAATTTTCAAGTTATTGTCTAAGGTAAAACAATCATTAAGATAATTTATTAATAACAGTTCAGGGCTGAGAATCAAAAGTAGCAGTAGTGTAAGAAGGCAGGGCTTCACTGAAGTATGTCCATCTTCGTTTACCTTCTTGAGTGAGAATTTGGGTCTTTAGATCTGTTGTACTACAGTTAAGTACTCTTTTAATAAATAATTGATAAATTTGTACAAAGACCTTTGGGTTGCTAAAGACAATGTTGCAGGATGAAAAATGCCCTGCAGGGAGATCTAGATGATTAACCAAACTATGCAACCTCTCTACACAGTATTCAGTTTATTAAATATGCAGGAGTGTGGATCAGTCTGCAATGGGTTATGAGGAAGGCACTAAGCACAAATGTCCAAGGCATGTAAAACTGGAGCCTGTCCTCCCTACCCCAGGGGTACCAAAGTTTACCACGAGCCAGTTAAAACTTCCCATTCCTTCCTATGGGAGCTCTGATAATCTCAAAAAGTTGCTAAAATGGTGTTTTAAAGGGTTCAGTGGAAGGTCTGCTGTCCTTTCAATGTAGACAGAGGAAAGATACTGAGTGCACAGACTAGAATTTTTGTGGGGACTTGGCCATGAAAATTCCTACCAAAACTTGTATGCCACCAAGGAATCTGAGGAAAATTCAAAGCAAAAAAGGCAACTGTCTTCTATTGAAGAAGAGAAGGGATGTCTTGCCCCCAAATATTTGCAGCATATGTCAAAACTGTTTACTTTGAGTATTGTGCTTACTTGGTACATCAAAAAGAGATCTGTTGCTGTGTTATCACTCAGAGATGCCATTCAGGGCTTCTTTTTTTTTGTTCTTTTTTTTTTTTTTTTTTAGGTTTTTTTTTGTTTGATTTGGTTTGGGTTTTTTTTTGTTTGTTTTGTTTTTGAAAGCAGACTTCATTTTAGACACCTCAATCAATTTCCCTGTTGTGGCTTTTCCCCTTCAGGCCAAAGCATCCCAATTTCAGTACTAATTATTCGTATTACAAACATCCCTCAGGTCCTACTCAGACTGCTGTGCTTGGGGGTGTGCTAAAGCAGAACTGGAAACATTCCCAGTGCCAAAGAATTTACAAGCAATTTAAGGCAGGATGCAACAAGTGGGCATGTGAGACAGTAATTAAGGTGAGGGGATTGGAAAGGAAACCTGTAGTAGCACCATGTGGTCACTCTGATTAGCTCCACACAGCCTAGCGGTTTAGAGTTAGCTGCAAATTTATTTATTTTATATTTTTTTGTTTTAATGCTGAGGTATAAACAACTAAAATAGATACATTTTTGATTTAGAGCTTAGGTTCTCTTGTGCTTTAAAAAATCTGAAACCTGTGGCTTGCAAAATTCATCAGTTATGTTTACCAAAGTGTCAGCTGAATTCTTCATCTTAGGAAGACAGGTGGGTGAGGCTGGGAAAGCTCAGAGGGCTCTGGAACCACTTGATAAACTGTCAGCAGGGCAGCAATGATCAGGCAAATAAGACAGTTTTTGTTACAAGCTCTGCAAGATGCTCTTCTCCCACGGATGCTTGAGTAAAAGTTTGGTGAGGAACATTACGACAAATAACATTGTTGTGGCCCTATCCAGAATTAGGTGTTTGATTTTCTTCTTCTGGCACTGGGGCCAAACCTTCCACTGTTTTGCACGGTGTAGGACCAAGATCTTTGTCTGCTCAAGTGGTGTCACACAGATCTCCTTTCCCAGTGGTGATTTCAGTCATGGCAGGCAGGGCATAGATCTTTGGCCAATGTAAATTGGCACAGAGCTAGGATAGTTGAGAGCATCTGCAGATTTGCCAAGGGAGAAACTTGCTCATTGATTTCATGAGAATTGGGATGGATGGTAGCACAGAAAGAGAAAATGAGGGGTGATGAAGGCACGTGGTTGCAATATTCCAGTGCGAGGGAAATTACACTGAAATTAGCTTTTTGTTTTCAGAGAGAAAGTGGCTTATCCTATAGCCACCGAAAAAGGTTATCTGGACTGATGAAAAACTGCAACAAGCTCTGAGACAATATGGCCCCATGGAATCTACTAAGAATAAGAAAACTGATCTGCAAGAAACTGGAAGATGAAAACCGTATTTATGTCTGCCACTCAGTATAATTTAATGTAGAAAATAGCAAATACTCAGCCTGAACATATGAGTGTAGAAACAGTGAAGGTATTAATATATCTGCTCTTCCCACAGATTGGCAAGCAGCCTAAATCCACTGCTACCTGAAATTATGCCAACCTGTTCAGCACATCTGAATTTAAACTAATCTCTTATTTACAATCAAAGCATCTACAAAGCTGGTGCTTGTAATGGGTTTTATTATACTGCATTAAAGATTGTCATTGAAATTTGCATTTCCAATGACCAATTAGTATATTTATTTATTAGAATTTAGTCATGCTATTTCTAGCAAATGAAATGTAGTGCATAAGAACATAAATAGGATTAATAGCTACATTCCTCTCTTTCCTCTTCTATGGACTTCATTATTTTTGCACAGATGCCAGCATTTTTTTCAGAGAAAAATTAAGATTGAATGAAGACTTGCCCACTCTCAAAAGCTGTGATGACATTCAGCGTGATTGCAAGTTATACCACATTAAAAAAGACGTTTCTCTGAGAGCAGTGGTTAAACCCCAGACGCCTACATTTATTTACATTTGCAATGCTTGTGCCATGTGTATAGGATACAGTGAACTGCTAACTTTTGGAATGAAAATAACTTGTGTCTGTGTTAAATGTCACAGGAAATTGTAGCACTGATTAATAAGTAAAGAATACATAATTAGAAAGAAAAGTTGCTCCTTGTAAAACTGCTGCGTGTGTTTAAATTCTCATTCATTTTTTTCCCAGGAATGAGCAGATTAAAATAAATAGAGGGATCATGTATTGAAATTTGCTCTCTCCTTTAACGATTGTGTTCAGGTTTCAGGATAACATTGTTCCTTAACAATTTATTTAAAACAGGAGGCAGAATATTTCCATTGTTACCTGGTTTCTTAAGCTTCCATATATGAAGAAAAAAAAGGCTTTGCTTTGCCTCAAAATTACAATTAGTATGAATTAAACAGCAGCTTGAATGACTAGAGAGTAGGAGTTTTTAATTAAAGTTTTGGTAAGTATTTCTTCATATTTTTCTTGGTTAGGAGTCTGCAAATAACAAAAATTGGGGTAAAGAATGAAATAGATGAGATTCTAATCCAGATTGGAAAGTTCTCAAAGTTTAAGACTTTTGTTTCAGCTCCCAGTTTCTCTTGCCTCTTGTAGCATCTCCTTCACAGGTGCTTCACACATGAAGATGTTGATATGCTTTTCAAACGCAAATAAAATGTAACAGAATGTAAACATAAGACTTAGTAGATGTTTTCCTCAGATGGATATACAAAACTGAATGTCTTAATCTCCAAAGGCTGAAAAAGCCACTTTGGAAGCTTTGTGAGCCTTGATGATGATCAGAATTCCTTCTTCTAATGAAGTCTTCAAAACAAGCGAACCTATTCCAGGGTAAGTCCTTCATCTGCTTTTTGAACCTTTAGTGTTTTGTCATTCCTTAGGCAGAGGGAATTTGGAGAAGTATTATTTATGCAAATTGATGTGTAATGTACTGAATGATTTCAACTAAAAATGGTTAAACTGGTTGTTAAGACTGGAGGAAATGGTAGACCCCCGTGTACTTCGAAGTTGAGATGGTTGAGATTGTTTTTTCTGGCAGAGGGAAAGTGAAGGTTTGATGGCACAGATACCATTTTAAAGAGAGTTCCCTTCTCCCATCTATTTTATAATGGCAGTATATTTTCACTAACACTGTACTGAAAACCAGCTTCACCAAAGTCTACAGCTGTGAATGGCATCAGGAATATAGTGTATTCTGCAAGCCAGAGCTCCCTTTCTTCCTTTTTTGCTGCAATCAGTTAAGAGTGTCTTGCTTGAATTGAAGCACCAGGTCGTCTTTGCTGGGTAGCTCAAGTAGATTGTTGTGTCTCTGCAGCAGCCAGGTTGCAACCAGAGCAGCACTGCCATTTCTTCTCTAATCACTCCCTGTGCTCACTTCAAGGAAGTATTAGAGAAAATGGCATTTGAACACTAAGAAGTGTTCCTCTGCTCCACTCCCTGTAGTACTGTGAGCTGAGAAATTATGAAGGGCGACTCTTACTTAAATTCAAAACTGATTAATTTTTTTTTTGATATCTCATTTCTAGCATGCATATCCAAACCCATTAGTTTTGCTTGCAAACTTAAGCTGAAATCATTTAGGAATGAAAACAACGAGAGAGAAAACAATACAGCAAAGCCATGCTTAGATTTTAAGATGAGGTTCAAATGGATCATCATGAAAGAAATTTTTGGAGTTCAAAGCAAGTACTTTGCTCTTTGACAACCAATGCTCACAGGTTTGCCAATCATTGCATTACATAGATCTGAAAATAGACATGACTCTGCTGGTAAAGCTCTGATAAAATCATCCAGGATGCTTTCCATGTTGGCTGCTAGAGCTTCCAAGTGACTACTGTGATGTTTCCACTGGTCATTATGAGCTGCTTTGAAGAAATGTCCTACCAAGTAAGAAATGTCCTGTCATTCAGGGTGCACCATCTATGTAAACCTTCACATAATTTCCTTGACTTTGAACCCATTGACCAACTTCAAGCTGACCACTTACAGATTGGTAAGCAGTGACAAAACAGAACATCTCCTAGCACCTCACTTTGAAATGCTTATCACTCATACAGGCACTCTGGTGACAGTGGCAGTAGACTTGTCTCACTGCAAAGTAGAAGCTTGTTTCAAACATCTTGATCTGTTTTCTGAATCCAGCGAGCGTGTCCTGTCTGTAGGAGGTATTAAATCATGTTTCTTGTCTGACTTCCCATTCAGTTTTGCTGACAGTCTGTTTTACCTTGCAGGTACAAACAAGTCTTCTGTGACATAGCAAAACTTTCTGGCTTCAGCAAGGGGGCAACTCAAATGAAAAGGCACTTTAAGGATTACAGCATTTGCTAAAGTGGCCAAATGGATACTTTCCTTTTTCATTGTCAGCTCACTGACTTAATGCTCTTTTCTCTTTGAAATGATTCAAGCTACTAAAGATGATCATCAGATTGTAGGAAGATTTTGTAACACAAGACAAGACTTAATCTGAATTAATTTCTTCTGAACTTGTACTGTATCTACCCTTTCTTTTTTCCAGGTCTGTTACACGTTTGTTTTTTGGCTTCCTTCTGGGAGATCGAGTCATAGAGGTTTCACCTGCATATGTGGAGAAAAACAAGGCATGAGAAAGTATAACTGGTAGTGGTTTGTGTGAATTTGGAAACCATTTCATGCAGTCAAACATTTGGTTTTGAGTTTTTTTTCCCCCCAAGTGTGATTTCAAAATATCTGGTTTTCTTTATTTACCTATCCATTTTACTACAGTTACATATTTCTATCAAGGTTTGATGCTTTCTGTTATTTAAGATAAAATCAGAACTTTTATTTATACATTTAAAGACAAGGTATTTATGTCAATCAAACCTCTTATTTATATATTTAAAGACAAGATATCTATTCCATCCACAGATTACCTCTATTAAACATTGGAAGTTATGCTGTTCAATTGGTAAATGCACATAAAATCCTTTGAACTAGCAGAGTGGTTGCAAGTTGTACCATTCACGTCATACACATCAGTGTCATAACTTCTTATTTTGTTCCTTTTTGGATGCTAATGACATGCACATGTTATAATTGTCATTCCATTACCTTGGATGTGTAATCAAGCACTTTCAGTAGCAAGAGTTTTTCAGCCCTAGCACAGTTGGTAGTTTCTTTGCATTGTCCAACCTCCCTCCACAGTTTACGGTCTAAATTACCTTTTTTATTTATTTATTTTTTGTTATAATTTATCCCTAGAAATTAACATACCCAACTGATTTTTAATGGCCAGCCCTTCTTTGGGATATCACTTTGACCTCCTCTTGACAAGCCTGGCACTGTAAGTAACACAATTCCCACAGGATTGCAACTTCCTATGGCAGCCATAGCTAAGCTCATGCTGTGTGTGAGGAATGTTTTGGACCTGCTCAGCCAGCAGAATGGCATTAAGGAAAGATAATATTTTGACCAGTCAGCTGTACAAGAAGAACTCTGTGAGATTACCAAAATTTAGGAACCTTTGTAAAATGTGGGTTTAATGTATTTATTTCCTAAGGATTTGACTGTATATTAGTTCTATTGTATATATAAATATATATATATATGTACAAACAACACACATGTCTGATAACTGTATGATCAACTGCTATTACTTTATTTTTACACCTGCAAGGATTTGGAGTGGGGAAGCCACGAGCGAAAGATTTTAAGATTCCTATATATAACTTTTACAAAATCATTTTAATGAGCCCCTTGAATAAATTTTAGACAACAGCGTATGCTAGTGCCATGTCTGTTGGCAGGTTGATCTACAATATCCAAAGAATTTTGTAACAGAAAAAATCTCTTCAGCATATAAGCCCCAAATTATAAAATAATTTTGCTTCAGATGTAAAAGCCAGATTAACTCATGGCAGCTGGCTTGTAAATGTATTAAATGGACAGAGGCATAGTGAACGTCCTTCAAGATGAATTTCTTGTCATCTTTTCTTGTGAAAAGAGGTTTATCCCATCCCTTCAAAATCTGTAGGGTATCCTATTTTTTTAGTCTCAAAAATATATTTGGTTTTCTTTGAAGATGAATAAAACTGAGATGCTATTATATTCAGTTCCTACTTTGCAGCATCCAGAAATTCCTTTGCTATTAATATGCCAGAGAAACAGATTTCTTTGATTTTTTTCAGTTTAGAAGATCAAAAGCTGTCAGAAATTGTTTCAAAAGAAAAATAAATCTTTGAGAAGTTGGATTTGAAATAATGAGTCTCCAGCATGTTGCATATACAGTACTTAGAACTGTTTAATGGAAGATGCTGTTATAATTGTGGGGTTTGCCTCTTTACATGTATCACTCACCTAGAAGATATTTCAGCATTAGTTTTGCTTTTTCTGAAAGCAATTATTAGAAAATTGGATATTAATGGTGTTCTTTTCTGTAACTTCTTGCAAATACCTAATCAGGTAAAAGAGAAAAGCAATGCACATTTAGACTGAGCGGAAAAAGTCTTAGAACCAATTTGGAAGTTTGTACAGACTTCTTTTGTTTTCATGTAAAAGCTTTTTTTTATTATTGTTATTATATTTGTATTTAGGGAAACTGATCATCGCACAGACATGAAGTAGCACATGGCTGTTATAATTGCTTTGGGAGCACCGTGGCCTGTCTTGTATAGTTTGGGGATGACTATCCTTGTCCTAACCCCCCATCAGATAGGATTGCAACAGCTCTGAAGTATTCAGAAAGGCCTTGCTGTGCCAGAGAATCATTAAAACTTGGAAGGTTTGTATTATCAGCATCAAGAAACTGGCTCTGATTTGGTTTGTATCAATAACAGCAAGAACCATGGTGTGAAGATATCTGTCCTGTAAGGGCTGAAAGAGCAAGTGGTAAAAAAGGAGCTGAAACAAGACAATTAAATATTGATAAACACAAGGCCCATTTGGAAATAACCTTGAATGAATACAGCCTGGCCTGCAGCTGAAGATTAAGATGTCATTGTGGCTTTCAACTTTTTCATCAGCAGAGCTCTAAATCAATTCTAAACCTATAACCTATCTCTATTATTCTACATTTACAACAGCCAGTTGGGAACAATATTCACCATTTCATCAGTGACAAACTGTCTAATGATTGTGCTGGCAAATAAATAAGTCAAATATGCTTTTTTGGAAAGGGAGTGAATACACTTTTACTTCCAAATTAAAATATTTAGTGCTTTCTAAAGCAGTTGCTATTTAAACTGCCAATAATGTTTAACATGAATTTACTCACCACTGCCTATCCTCATACTGTATAATTTATAACACTAAGCCCTTTCAATACTCCAAAATGCCAGATAAACTTTTCTCATTTGCTCTTAATTTGGTCACGCAGGATAATACCAACATCTGAAGGCTCTTTAAACTGCTTTTTAAAATGCATTCCTGAAAGCACCACCAATGCCACCTCTGCTCCTTGTCATCTTCCATAATTATTTCCAATCCAAAGCGGTCCTTAATGCGCTTATTAATCTGGCATTCTCCTCAGTGTGAAGCACATTCAGCTCTATTAATTTTTAAAAACCCTTTTTTATGGTGGACTGCAGATGCTTGGCTATTACTGAAAAGCTATTAGAAGTTAACACCTTTCTCTCCCCAGGGACTGGCATCATCCTATGCTTCCAAATGCCACCCTATTTTACATTATCAGCTGCTAAGACTAAGTATTAGAGACTTTTTTTTTTTTACTTCTGAACTGTTAATGCTATTATTAGCTAATGGCAGAGTTCTGTACAGCATATAGATACATATACTCTCTCAATGTCTACAGCAGATGGGGTTTTATTTATCTGCTTTTGAACAATGAGGCCTTTCATTCCTGTCATCCATTAGAAGAAAACTTGCAGGTAAACAACTACTAATCTTGTTTCCAGGGACTGAGATTATTTTGCCTTTCTCTTGACTCGGATATTAAGATCAGGTGAGTAGTTAGAAGAAAAGATGTGACAGAAACAAAGCCATCACCCATCAAACCACAAACCAGCTTGCTTTGTGGGGAACTCTTTCCCTTTTGGGAAACACAAACCTTCCTTGAATAAATGGAAGCTAAAAGTTCTGAAAAAATATTAGAGTGCTCTTTCTGAGCTGGTAGCAAATATGAGACTTGACAGGGGGGTTAATTTTCTGAAAGAACTTTTAAGTTCCAGCTATTAATTTCAGAATCTGCCTGCTCTTGTGAAAACAGGACAGAGTTGAGTTTCAAGGATAGGCTCCTCTGTTCAGGGTAACCAGGAGTTTTTAAGGAGCAAACCACTAAGGTACAATAGAAAGGTGCTTAGATTTGTGTCTGTACTTTGTGCTTGCAGCATTTGCAAAGAAATCACCCTCCTGCTAATTTTCACAAAGGTCTCAGCTTTTGACTGAGTCATGACAAGGAGTAGAAACCAGTCCGGCATTGGCTCTTTTTGACCTCTTTAAGCTGTGATGATTAAAGACAGCAAACTAACATATTGTAACTTGAAAATGCCCAATTTGTGCATACAGAACCAAATATACCAGCAAACAAAATAGTACAGAGATTATGATACTGTCATATTAGTGAATATTCTGTATTAAATTTAGTAAAAATCTATATTAAAAATTCTTCAAAGATGTGGAACAAGTGTCTCCAGAAAACTGAGGAATGTTTGGCAGCAATATAAAACTTAGGTCTGACCTACCATGAGAGATAGAGGAGCCAGGACATGAACTTGGATATTTGCACAGCAATTAATGGAGTTTCCTGTCTCAAGGTCATGACACTGGAAAGGCTGGAGGGGAATAAATTCCAAATTTCTGGCCAGTACTGCGAAGGGAGTTTCTTTCCAAAGTTCTGATAATACTAGCTGTTATCTCTTAATATTTTTATTCATTAGCACCTGAAGGACTCTGTGAAGATCAGGACACAAGCTCATAAATCCTGCAGAAGAAGAAAGAGTTCTTTCCTAGGAAACCTTTTACTTTCTCTTCATAGAAATAGGTATAATACACAGAGAACAGACCAATTTAAGACGTTGGTCTGAAGGTGAGGTGGTGAAACCTTGCTGTGGCTCTTGAGAGATGAGAGTTGACAGTAAACATGTATCCATGCCATGGGGAATGAATTCCCAATGATCCTGTATTAGCAATAACGATGTCTTCACTAGCACCTTGAGAGATGCAAAGATTACATCAGCTTCATGCATAAACTAGGGAAAACCATACCTTTCTGGCAGGGGCTGCCTTGGAAAGGTCCAAAATCAGGCAGAGATGAGAATTTGTCTGATGTGGCAGGAGGCAGGGCAGGAGGATGCACAGCACAGTGCTTGGTGCCCCCAGTCTCTGCAGAGGAGTATGGAGCAGCATCCAGGAGTATTTGTTCCTGCCACTTTTCCACCCTGGCAGCATTCTGGTTGGACTTGGTGATCACAGCTGGATGCAGTGGAAAAGTAGCTCAGTGGTACCTTCCCCCTCTGCTTGAAGGACAATGTCACCAGAGAGCAGAATGGAGCTCCTAATCTGCAGCACAGTCATTTGGATATTCCTGATGGGGACCAAAATAACTTTAAAAGATTTACATATCACAATGACCCTTCTTTAAATGACTGCCAAAAGATCCTAATGTATCCTATTTCAGCATTTGTACTGGTGTGTGCCTGGGCTTTTGATTGCTTTCACCTTTTCCTTTGTTATCTTATAAGACATTCATGCAAAATCCAAGTTGCCAATTTCTGTCCTTCCAGGCTTATGGAAGCACATCACTGTGTTCAAATAACAGTGCTGGAAAATAAAGTGGAAACAATAACACTAGAGACAATTATGATTGGAGCATGCTTTAAAACACACAGTGACAAAGCTGGGACACTCTGACCTGACCTAATGTCATCCTATAAAGAAACCCATGAGGAGTGATCGCTTTTTAACTGAGAATTTGCTGGTAATTCTTTCTTTCCCTGGCAAAAGTAAACCTGCTGCTGAGCACCTGAAACAGCTCAGCCAGGTCGGTGGATGTTTAAGAAATATGGAATAGAGACATTGATACTACAATTTTTCAACCAAAAAACCCCAAACAAACAAAAAAACCACAAACAAACAAACAAAACCCCAAACCAAAACCCCACAAAATAAACCCCTTTAATTTTATACAGAAAAGTATTTCAGAAAAAAAGGTGTTAGAAAATTTGAGTATGAGCCTCAGCTCTACTGTAAGTGTGTCCTCTTTCACTGTGAAGCATTATTAATGTTCCAAAGGAGGAAAAGCTCTTTGGAAGATTAGGAAGATATGCAATTATTTGGTCATCTTAAATGCATATTATACGCTCAATAGACCTGAACTGCTCCCCTCTTGTCACTTCAGCCCATCCCATAATTGCCTTATTAGTACTTTAGTGAATTAATACATTGTCATTAGTACATTGGAGAAGGGGTTTTCCTCAATTATTTTGGTGAACCATGTCCCACTGTGTGGCAATTCAGCTTGGGCTGTCCTAGTGCCATTTCCAGTGGTCTGTGCAAGCCCAGAGCAAAGATCAGAACAAACCTCTGGTCCTGTGCAGGTAACCAGAAAGAGGAGAGCACTGCAGAGAGTTACCCTAAGCCTGGTGAGGCTCAGAGATCTCCCTGAATGTCCCTGGCTGTTCCTCAGGCCCCACATGCCCAGGCTGTGCATGCTCATCTTCCCCTTTGCCCAACCCATCCAGTGTCCACAAGGGCTTAAACATTTTGGTGCTTTGCTTTTCTGAAAAGACTTTGTGCCAAAGGATGTGATTCTTTGCAAACATTATGCCATGCAAACTATTGGCCTCAAACCTGCTCATTCAGCTGGCTGCGTTTCCAAGGGGCTGTAACAGCAGCTGGGCATTTGTAAGGCACAGGATTGTATCCCAGAGATTTCCTCTCCCCTGAAAAGCAACCTCGGGAGAGGTGGGAAGATTCATGTCAGAGACCTTCCTGCCCAGGAAACCTGCTCCCCCAGGGAACAGTAAAGATATTCAAGTTTTGATGAAAAAACTCATTAACTCCAACAAATTTGGGGCGGCTTTGTGCTGATTAAATTATTTGCCCAGTCCTATTGAACACTGAATAAATGTAGTCATTCAAATGTTGGATAGTTAGTAAAGGCACTTTTTCCTTTCTAAAGGTGTAATTCTTTTGCATGAGATTTAGACAGCAGATATTGACAGAAGAATAGATAATAGATAATTGATGTCAAAGGCTGAATAAGAAAGTTGTCGATCAGCCAGAGTTTAAGTTATCTCTGTGTAAAGTAATATAAAGTAACGATGATTTATTGCTTGAAAAAGTTGATAGAATTAAAAAATTCTTTGGAATTGTTGGTGAATGCAGATTGATTTTTCTAAAGAACTCTACCCAGACCTATTTCTCTTCCAAAAGAATACTGCTGGTTCTAATTATATGTATTTTACAAAATTGCATTTCGAAAAACTTATACCATCAGAACACCAAACATCCCATCTTTAATACTCTTGGAAAGAGGAGTGTTTTCAGTTGTCTAATTTGATGCAGTAAGGAGATAAGAAAATATGTGATTTGGTTTTATCCTTCAGGTGCACTGCATCACACAACTTATTAAATCTCAAGGAAATACAATAAATTTCTTTGTAAAAACAGCAATAGTCTCTAAGGTATGATTCTCCCAGTAAAAGATTAGTATTGGAGGAGTAAAAAATTAGTACTGGAAGAAAGGTGAGCTGTTTAAAAGGTATTCCCTTAATATCAGGAGAGCATCCAGTATACGAGTTCTTCTCCTGTGTTTCATTTAGACACCTCTCAAACTGGAAATCTGCTTTGAGTCCAGAAAAGGATCTCGTGCTCTTTCCAGAGTTCCCTTGGAAATCCATTGCGCACAAAGCAGCAGGGGTATAGGTTACACTTCACAGGCATCCATCTACGCAGAAGAGAAAGCTCAATATATTCCTCAACTTAAGTTCTGGATGTTTTCCAGAGTTGTAAAAATGGCATCCCATCATCTGTGTCTTTACTGCTCCTTTTCTAATTTTTTTCCTCTTATCCTTATGAAAAAAACCTTCTCAGTGATGGTGACAACTTTCTATCCTGAAGTCTACAAGATCCATTCCTGACTAGAAGACCCATTTTTGTGTTGCTGGATTCTTATGCTGTTTTCACAGACTGTATTTACAACTCCTTATATTGTTTAGTTTATGCTACTCTAGAATTTCATATATACAATCAAAGGTGCTTGAAAGAAAGCACAGCACTTAAAATAGCTTGTGCCCCTGCCCTAAAATATTAATCACTGGTGTAACTCCATAAGCGTTACATCAGGCATGAGTTTAGCCCTACTTTTGGTTTTAAATCAAAAGAAATTGATTTCTTTAGCAAACACACCCTAAACCACAGGATCAAAGGCAAACTGAAGCACTATAAAACCTCTTATTTCTTCCCCCCTTCACCTTCCCCAAAAGCTACAGGGCAGCCTGTAAACTGGCTTTTAAGCACACCAATTTTGAAGCAGCTGATTCTGTACAAGCAGTCCTCAGCTGTTGGCAGTGATGTCACTGGTTAACACTTCACAGCCCACAGGCTGCTGGAATTATCTGTCTTGCCTCTGTCTCTGGATCAAATGAAAGCTCTCTATGGAAGTCAGTGAACTCACAGATGTGGTTTTGGTTCAGCATATATATATATATATATATGAGAAATGTATTGTTTTCAATAACGTTGAGTTACACTTGCACTCATGTTACTGATTCAGCAAAAAGAAAGAAACTAGAAATAAGAATTTTTCTTGAAAATAGAAAAATGGATAAATAATTAATGGAACACATCTTGGTATCCCAAAGCATTTTCAAGAAGCTTGCCAGAAAACATTGTGTAAGGAAATATTGTATGGACAGAAATAAAAGTTATTGATTTTGGACAAAAAGTGTGTTCAGATTGGACTTGTGATACTTAACATTTTATAACATTTTATAAGTAAGTCCAAACACCAAGATGTCCCAAAAAATCTTACTCTAAAGCATCCATACATTACGCACATCTTCAGAGTTGAGAAATATATTTCCATGGTTAGAAATTGTGCTTTCATGGAGTTTTTGTTTTCAGCTTTTCATTCCAAACATTATTCTAATAGAATATAATAGAAACAATAGACATGGAAAAGTGCAGACATCAAAACTTTAATCCATACAGAAGTTGCTCAAACTTTCGAATCAACAGCAGCATTAAAAAATTCAGAAGCTTAAAATGAGTAGCGTGATGGTGTAAAAACAAAATCAACAAACCTAAAATCAACAAGAGTCGAAAGTGTCCATATTTTGATGCTACACAAACGTTCGCTCTTGTTTACAGCTCCGGGTTGTTTACAGACCGTCCGTGTCCTCTGCCAGTGCTCAGGGTTGGCAGATACCTGATCTGAGAGCTGTGCAGGGATGCTGGCACAACGCTGTCTCCAAAGTAATAGTGCCTGCCCTTTCCTATCACCCCCAACGAGTGAGATGGGAAACAGTATGTAGCCAACCCACTGTGCAGCTGCTGGACTGTAGCTCTGGGCAGGACTCACCTCTTCCCATGGCCTGGCCGTGCCACAGGGGCTGGCTGAGTAAAGGATAAAATGGTTCCCAGAGAACCTGCCTTTTGGCAGGTCTGGGGCTGTCATGTGGGGAAGGAGCTGCAGTCTGCTGTGATGGGAGTCCTGCTCTTGGTGTCTAAGCTTTCCATGGAGGTAGAGCAAGAAAAACTTGGTGCTGTAGTAAGATGGATGTTAGAAGCTCACTGCATTCCTCATTTTCCTTCCCTGAAGCTGCTGCATTCATTGTAGCTATCTGTAGGTTTCTGGTGGGCTCTGCATGTCTAGCTCCAAGGTGCGGACCTGGAGGGTGAGTATTGTGTCCAGTCTCCTGCACAGCACCCACTGTTCCTTCTCCCATTTATCAGGCAGAGGGAGGCTGGTGCAGATCACAGGTGTGATCTGATCTTAGCAGTTGAGGTACAGAGGCTCTAAGAGGTCACTAGCAAGACATTGATGGTCTTTGGTCAGTTCTCTTGGCTTAAAAGTTGTTTTCCCTCCTCGAGTGTGAGCTGCCCTTCCCATAGCTGGTACCACCACAGAGAATGGAGACTGTACACTTTCTCATTTTACCCTTCCTGTTCAATGCCTCTCTCTGTGCACTCTCCCAGGTCATTTTGACTGCTGGTGAAAGGTAAGAGAATTTGCTGTGGGTTCTCGGTTGCCCACCTTTGGAGGGGTGGGTTAAAAACTCCACATTTTTCCTCTTCAGACAGCCCTTATTTCTGAAGGCATGACATTGTTCTGTGACCTGGTTTAGCACACAAAGTTGTGTGAGTTAATTTAAAAAGGCAAAGAAAAACCTAGAAAGTAGTACCATGCATGGAAATGCTGCTACACTGTGTGAATCACAGGGCACCAGCACCTTTGCAGGAATGAACAAAGTAGCTCTGCTTTGTCATGTTGGAGTCATAGTCAAGCCCTTTCTCAGATTTCAATTCCACTTTATATCCCCTGTGGTTGTACACAAATTCCACGGTTGAATAAACAGTCTTTGGTGATGATTACTTGGAACCTTAGGGGTTAACAGTGTTCTTAGCCTTTTCCCTAATTGGTGTTTACTCTCTTGATGCCTTTCCTCGTGCATGCTATAAAATTTTCCCCAGGAAGACCTTTGCCTAGTGCCAAGATGTTATGCTTTGTACTAGACGAAATTCCTTGACAGAAAGTTGTGAAATGCACCTGTTGTAATGTTGTGATAAAACTCTGTGAAACAATACACCAGGTAGAGAGCAGAGACACCAGGTTTTCACTACCTGTCCCATGACCTACCTGCTGAAAGAGGGCTCTGCTCACACTGCAAGGGAAATGCATCTGGGTAGTGCTTGGATTCCACGTAAGATTTTAGCATTTGAATCTACACCGCTGAAAGAAGATCCTCATGGGGAACAGTTGGCCTGGATATATCAGGGGAAGAAAAAGCAAGCACAGAATTTAAATTTTGGCATTTCTGTGCTATATTATGAATATGAAGAGGTGGACTGTGGGCAGCTCGGAACAACTACCAATTTTCTTCTACCTGATATGGCTGAATCAGTTAGTTTGAAATAAAAACCTTCCCGTGTCTTGTAGTAGCTTACCCCACTTGCAATATAGACACAAATAGCAGCTCAGATCCCCACAGCTGTGAGGCTATAAATCCATACTGATATTTCTGTAACTTGCATCTCCTGTTTGTGCTGAGAAGAGATCTTGGCTTTCAAGAGATATCTCCTGCCCCTCAAAGTCATTGATATGGAGATTAGCAACATATTTAATGCTCTCCGTACCCTCCTCAAAAAAACCCTGGTGCCAGAAGTCAAAGACCTGTCCTAATTCTCACAGTATGGAAGGACATGGCTTTGCAGAGTGGCTTGGTTATCACTGTTGGTTATGGCCAACAGTTCTTGATGGCCAACAGCACCTCTGGGGTCCTCTACTAGCACTTAGACAGCAAGGAGGTTCAAAACCACTGCAGAGATAGGAGAATGCTTAGTTTTAGGGTTGTAAACCTGTTGGACAAGCAGACTTTCCACTAGAGGTTGCAATAAAAAAGTGTCATGATCTTGTCTACTTCCCAGATTTCAGAAGAAGTGGTGGAGATCCATCTGGTAAGGTCCTGGAGAAAGCACACATAAGGAGACCACTTGATTCTGTTGGGAGCTGAAGCACTGTGAAGTGTCAATTGCAAGGTGAACACACCAGATCTGAAATAGAGATTTCTCCTTACACCAAATTAGCCTGTGCTAACTTATTGCACTGTTGACTTGCATCTACAATTCAGGAACAGGAGAGGCGTTGTCTGGCTGCTTAAATCTCTTTAAATGTGCAAGTGGAAGATATTTCTGTGCAAATAAAAGGATTGCTTACAGGTTGAAAAACTATGTTAGGAGGAAAATAGTATTTATGTATTTATTCATTATTTATTCAATGATAATTTTTTATTTCTGCATTATTATCCCAATATAGGCATGGATATACTCTGTCAACACACTTGTTGCCCATTATAACTGTCATAACCCATTCACAGACTATCTCCTTTCATATTAAACCCCAGCTCTAACTTAAGGTTAAAACCACCCCTTCCTACTACTCCGGGCACACGTATAATTTAGAGGAATACGAGTATAACTGAGCTTCACCTTAAACAGGGAGAAGGGAATGCAAAGATTTAACAAATGTGCCTGGTCTCAAGTTTAAGAATATGCCCCAAACAAGACTGACAGAAAATTTTCCAGCAAGGAGTTTTTTTGACAGAAAGCTGGATCCAGTTGAATGATGTCCCTTTAATTTCTCTACTGACTCTGCCCCCAGCAGTATCTGCTTTCCATGGAATTTTGCCTCGTTGAAAAATTGAACATCTCTCTGTACTCTGGATCCAAAACCTGCTTAAAAATGATGTCCTGTCACTTATAATTCTGGCTGGGGGCTTTTTACTACTGTTTACTCTCTGGCTCTGGGCTTCTATTTAGTTTCATTATCCTCCACACTGGGGGATTCCTTGGATGCACCGACCCAGTCAGCAAGAGGCAGAAGCCCAGAGGAAATAATGTCTCCCTCCCTGTTCCTTGCCTGCACCTTCACTTCTTCGTCTCCCTGGCTTCTGACTCTTTGCCTTTTATTTCTCAGTCTTGCTCCCTGATTTCTCATCTTTCACGTTGCACAACAGCAGTTTCCCTTTCACGCTGCCATCACACAGTGAGCAGATCACCAAGAACAAGATTGCTTTCTTGGCTTGATGGCAACGCCAAAACAAACAAGACAAAATCATTGTTTAAAAACTGGGTAAATAAAAGGATATTCTGAGTAAATTTTTTTCTGAAATTTGGAGAAATTGAAAAAACAAACTCTTCATGAATAAAAGTATTTCTCTTGGCCAGATGGGACACAATTATTCTACATGCACATGAGGTTTTTCATACTGTATTTCAACACTTATTTTTCAATAAAAGTGAAGGAAATTGTGTAATTAAAAGTGGTTTCAAGCACAACAACAGCCCAATTGTCATTTTGGAAGATATTTCAATAAGTTTGTTTTTTCAAATACATTTTTTTCATCAGAAGGCATTAATGGAAGAGAAAAAAATATTTTAGATGTCTCTATCCCTGACTCCTTACCTTGAACAATAAAGCAAAGCTTCAGAAAACCTGGTTATTCTGTCTTTTTTGGTGTGCAAAGAACAGGCAGACCCCTTGTGCTCCGTGCAAGTGTTCGGGATAATGGTTGATGTGGCAGGGCTGGTGAAAGAACCATAAAGAGCCATCAGAAAACAGGAGGAGATGGTTACCCCATTTAATTATTATAGGGGCTTGCGTGGTGTGTTGCTTGAGCATGTGAGTCTATTTCACTTCAAATCTTGGATTATGTCAATTCCATGCACACAAAAAATGAAAAAATGAAGGAATCAGGTGACAGGAGTTGAGGTTATGCTCCAGCTGGTGGCTCAACAATGTAAATTCTGCATCATTAAAAGAGCAGCATGAACTACTTTTGGAATTTGGATCTTGGCATATGTTCCTAGGATCTTTCATTCCACTGTTGTTTTGACTTGGGACTGAATTCCTGTCTTTCTGAAGTCCAGTGGGAATTTTGATCAAACTCTTCTTCAGCTGAACTAATTTGCAGGGTTTGGCATCGAAACCTGTAGCCCATGATTTCAGTGAGGCTGGGAATTAAGTTACTACAAAAGGCTACTTCAAAGAAAGCCCAAAAAACCAAATGAGAATGAACACATCTCCATGTGTTGTCAAACTTGCCTCATAGTTCAGACTTCCAGGCTAGATTAGAACTGTATTATCTCCAGCAAGATAAAAGCAGAGAATTTTTTCAATGGCTTTTGAAAATAAGAGTGAGCAGTTATGTGTCTTCACATTTCATGTAGAAATGTCATAATTTTGCTATATATTAATTTGCTTGCTCTTTTTTTGCAGGAATGATTCTTTGAAAGCTTAGTATTTTTGTATTAAGTATCAGCTTGCATTTGGGACTTCCTTAAGGTATTACCAAAACTTACAGCTAACCTAAAACATTCAGTCACAACCCTTTAAAAGGATGGCTCCTATTTAAATTATGGCTGCACTGTGATATTACCAGGATGAAATGAAAGATGTTAAGCTATTCCAAGGTGGATTTCATAATTGTGTCTCTTTATATCAGGCTAGGGATTTTCATTAGCTTAATAAAAAGATATTTTAGCATTGAATGCTTTCCAGAAACTGTTTAATGGATTATCAAAAGCAACTCAGTGATGGCAAAACCAATGGCAAGATTCAATATAAACATCAAATGAACCTGATCTTATATTGCTAGGAATCAAATTCCTGGAGAAGCAGCACCACAAATATGTTAGTCACTACAGCAATGCCCAAATTCCACATGATGATATGCATATGTTCCACTGCGAAGAAAACTTTAACTTTGGTCATGGACCTCTCTGTGGTCATGCTTAAAGTTCACTGAATTACACGTTGACCCACAGGCCTATTAAAAAGAGGAATTCTTTTAAAGAATTTCATTTTATAAGAGAGAGGAAACACATTGGATGTACAAGAAAACCTGGAAACCTTAAATGTCCTCCAGGACTATCAGCCCTGGACATGCTTTCTGAAGCGATATCCAGGGCTGGCCTCCCAGTTGTCCCGATCCAGAACATCCACCGGAATTTGCTGAAGTTCTCTGTCCCTATGCATGAATTTCTCCAAAATAAATGGTACAACCCAAGATTTCCTTGCCACAGAAGGACGCAGTGCACAACAGTGGGTCCAGGATGCAGAGTGTGGACACAACCATGTCTCATTAATGTCAATGGAGGCCAGTATTTTGTCCAAAAATCACTGTTCCTGAACTAGGCACTCTTCTTTTAAAGCTACCACTACACACCCAGCCTTCAAGGCTATTCAATCATTTGGCTTAAGGCTGTTGATTAATATAATTCATTATGCTGCCACTAGATATCTGACTGAGAGGGACAAATGTTTCTGTATACATGTTCCAGAAGAGAACCAAACTGCCTTTTTGCCAATAATAATATGTGCATAAGTTTACATACATGAACTGTGGTTTTCAAGGTGTGACTGTCATTTTCTCATGCTCTTTCAAACAGTTATCCCAAGACAGTCCCCACTCATTCAGCTCCGAGACAGACACGTGTTGTAGTGGTACCACTGACCTACAGACTGACATTTCTGATGACATTGATTTTCATAGAGCTCATCACCATGGCAAATTTCCCATTGGGTGTAAATCTCAAAGATTTATACTTTAACCAGCCTTGCATTTCTGAGTTTGTCATAAGAGGGATTTTAAAATATGATGAGAAGCTTTTCATACCTCAGATTTGATTGTAGGTGCAGGAATATATTTTTATGTTTTCTGGATCAGCCTCATGGTACAGGACTATTTATGGTGTGACTAAATAGTGAGAATAGAACTAGACAAACTGTGACTCACTATAAAAAAAATAAAAATATTTGGTGAATGACATATGACCTAAAATTTGCCCAAACAATTTCCTGGCCAGGGGCCTATATGCCATATCTGAAGGTGAAAATATTTCATTGTAATTTGTAGCAGTGGGAGTGGAAACCTGGGTTTATAATGGAAACAATCCTAACCACAGTTATGGTTATGCAAACTGCCTTTATTTTCCATTTTTATTTCTGCTTTTCTTTTTGCACCCTGTACTCACTGGAGGAAATCACATCTGAATCCACTGTGCAATTATTTAAATAAGCCAAGTTTCTTTCTATGAATTTAACTTGGATTTCCTGTAGTACCCATCTCCACGATATGTAAGCATTGAGTGCCACTAGAAAATATCTTAAAAATGCTCCTGTGAGTTAGCTATTACTATCTCCTGAACAGATGTTCAATGTACAAAGAGAGTATAATAATTATATTCTATCACATTTGGTTTCCCTGTTTTCTCAGTAAAGGTGAGGGAGAAGAGGATGTGTACAGAAATAAATGTGTAATTAGTGGAAGACTTGAAGACCCTTATTTTCCTGTGTAGAGCAAGGTGAAGGTCTGAATTTTAATCCAAACTGACTGTATATTTGCTTCTTCAAGACATCTTTATAATCTTCCCAGCCATTTTGTTTCTAAAAGAACCAACTTCACTGGGATGCTGCATTTGCTAAAACTGAGATTTCAAAGTTAAACTAAAGGACCTGATTCCTGTATGTGCCTGGAATCACCTGGTCTGCCATCAAATGAACATGAAGTGCTCAAAGGGTTATAGTGGTGATACTGGAGTGATGCCTGTTCTGGCATATGTATATGATCCTGCAGAGGAAATCTGCAGAACCTCTCTCAATCAGCCTCCAAGGAGAGGTCTTTCGGCTGGATACGTTTCTAAATTAGACACACAGAACTTCCAGGCATGCCTCCTCCTTCATTTTGTGGTTCTGATGCACATTACCTCAAACCAATCCCCCAAATGCGAGTTGTACAGTTTTAAAGAAATTTATCAACATCATT
Source organism: Campylorhamphus procurvoides (assembly GCA_013396655.1). Lineage (NCBI taxonomy): Eukaryota > Metazoa > Chordata > Aves > Passeriformes > Dendrocolaptidae > Campylorhamphus > Campylorhamphus procurvoides. The sequence continues at coordinate 1,279,702 of WBMV01007818.1, forward strand.
TTATAACAACCACATGTATAATCAGGGCAGAGGTGGAGCTGCATTAGCTGGTTTATGTCATTTAACCTACATCTTATTGGGACTTAGAGGATTCTGTGTTCCACTAAAAGAAGGATTGTTCTGATAAGTACAGGTAGAGACAGACAGTATATAATACCCTTTGAGCTTATGCCTATATTGAGAAATGTAGATTAGCAATTGATATGTTTAAATCCTTTATGCACTATATCATCAACATGCTATTTTCTATACAATATCATTTCCTTGCAATAAAAATAAGCTTTTGCTTTTCTGATCTTTTTTTTCTATAGATTTTTTTCCCCTGTATGTTTGACTGAATGTTATACCGTGATCCCAATGTTCTTTGAAATATATTGCATCTATATTTTTTTTTGTCAGACATTCTTTCACTTCTGATGTGTTGTATTTGTTTCTTTCTTTAGTTAATATTGCACCATCTCCTACTTCAGATAGCCAGTGGTTCATTGAGATCACAGACATCACTCACCTGTCTTGGAATATCAGACACAAGTATTTGTGTCTCATTCGCCTCAGAGCAAAGTTTTCATCTCAGTAGTTGCAGCAGAATTTCTCTACACCCTCCATAATTCTATAATCTTGTGCAGTTCTTGTTCAATCTCAGTTCTCTTGGGTTCTGTCTTGAAAATTTGCCTCATCATTATAGCAGGGGATAATCCCCATAATTTTTCTCTAAATATTTCTTCCCTCACATCTATAGAACAATATTTGCTCTAATGAGTACTGTTGTCACAGTTTTACAGGTGGAAACTAAGTTTGTATTTAAGCTTCCTACTCAAGTTGCTAAAATAAACATCAAGGCTACTTCCCATTGACTGTAGAGAGAACCAGAATTTGGCAGTTTTGGAGACTGTGCAGTCTAAATAACTCATTGCTCTCTTCAAACAAAGTAGATGTCTAAGACTGCTGCAGGTTGTGTAGTGGTTGCAGAGATGAAATATTTGTCTTCATATTGAATACTGAAACCCAAACCACTTAAGTACAGTGGGACTTCTAACTTCAGCTCTTCATTGTGCCAGAAGCTTTGAGATGGGATTGCTCAATCCTTGCTCCCATCACACATGGCAGCTCGAGGGCCACTGAGTAGCCAAGCCATTCTCCCACAAGTAGATTCATCTCTTTAGTGAAGATGTACTAAAATGAGCTGTCCAAGGCATCCATGGCAGAAAAAGGAACATATTCAAGGACCCACAAGTCCCATGGATGAATCAAAGCCCTTTCACCAATTCTTTACAACAGTGAAATCACTTTCTAATGCTGAAATACAGATGTTTCTTGCCTCCATCTCAGTGACCTGCTGGACATTTAAACAGTCCTCTCCTCTTGTTGTTCTGGCCAGTTTGTCTTTACCTTCTTGCCCTTGCTCATGTGTTTTCACTGGACCAAGTCTCCATGGTTTCTTGGAGCTTGAAGCACTAGAGAAAGGGCAGCACAGACATGGGGAATACAGGTATTTCTCTCCTGGCTGAGTGCCTAGCACATCCTGACAGGCCAAAAAAGCCTTCCTGACCAGGAGTGGGTGTTCCTCTGCTGACTACCTGGCCAGCTCTGACCTTAACAGTGTGCTCTGTGGGGCAGCAAGCAGGGCCAAAACGCATCCTTCTTGTTTCCCACTCATGTCAGACCTGGTTGGACCATCCATGTGATAGAGAGAGTGAAAGCCACATGATGGAGTGTTTTCCCACGTGGCTCATCATGTGTGCTGCCCTGACTAAGCTGCATTTCATTCTAACTTTGCAAACACTTTACTGGATATTTTCCATGACTCCCTGTTTAGGTTGTTCCAGATTCTTGTAGCTGATTCACTCCAGGACTATTATCATGATAAAAAGAAAGTATTCAGGGAAAACAGGAGGAATTTAGAGCAGTCAGTGTAAATATGTGATGTAGGCACATAATGAAATACTGTGGGTAGCCTTGAGTGAGAGCAGATCAATGAGCATTTCCTTCAGGAGAAGAGAGCTTAGAAGAATCAAAGCCCAAGTTGTGCACACATCTTTGCTGGGTTTTAAGATGTGCTTTCCCACCCCAGTTCTGAAAGTGTTGTGGGGGTAAACCCCTCATCTTTAACAGTGTGTTGTTTCTCAGCCCCAGGTTATGACAAAGGCTTAGTGTAGCAACTTCAGAAATGGAACTGTTGAAATCTGTAGAGGTGCTGCACTGTTTTGTACACATATGCCTGCACTTTGCCAGCACTCCCTGTATAAATGATTCCCAGATTTCCAATTGTATTTTGTTTATAGACACGTTTTGCTTATTGTAAATTGCATATGGTTTTACCTCTAGCCTTGGGTCCGATCCTTTCACAAAGAATTTGGGCAAGGGAAACAGCAGATGATCTGATTTGTTAGCAGTTCATTTTATATATATATATATGTATTTGTATAGATACAGATACATATTTGTGGGACTGATACTGGAAGGTGCTGAGCTCTCTTAATCTCTTGTGAAGCCAACAGGAGCTGAGGGCACTCAGCACTTCCAAAAGGTGGTCAGGAAATAGCAGTTTTGGGCAACCTCTTACTTGAGCTTCTCCTAGCTAAAGTACAAAAAAAAAAAAAAGATAATCTTCTTAGAACCTTTCTTAAATTCCAGCACCTTCAGATTGTAACTATTTATGTTTTACCACTTTTTCACATGCAAGATGTGTTGCATGTTTTTGTTGGAGTTTTACGGATCAGATTGATGAAGGAGAGTTCAGAGCCAGACGTACAGCATAAGAGACAAAGGTTTAGTAATGAGCTCAAAATTTACAAAACACAGAAGCAAATATGGCTTTAATACATGATGTGACCCTTTATAAGGCTTGAAATTACTCTTCAAAAATCATTCTGGCTTGACTTCAGAGCCAAGTGGATTGTGGGATACCACAGATTGACTTTGAGTAGTGGGTTGGTATTGCAGGAATTTTTTAATTTCCTGTAACTCACAACAATTTTCTTCCAGTTAGACCTTATCCTGCTGCAGAGTATTTACTGAACAATTTAGTACAGTGTATAAGCCAGATCAGAGGCACATGCATGCACTCATATGCTCTCTCACACACACAGAGTAAGGAAAATTAAAGTATTAATAATGAAATTTAAAATGATGAAAAGAGAAAGGTCCAGTGTGTTGATGTTTACATTTTAATGTGAGTAATATATTTAATAACTAACTAGTGATGTAAGGGGAAAGAATAAACTTTGGGCTGAAACACATTTTTTCTATTTTTAAGAAAATAAAATTTGTTTAAGCTGCATCAGTGAACAGAAAATAATTTGGCAAATACTGGTTAATATTGTTTGTAACAGCTTTTCAATTAGTTCTTCATACACGTTTTCAGGACCTCTCCAGAGATACCCAACTTGCATGATTTAAGAATTAAAAAAAATTAAAAAATCCTTAAACTGATGAAGGTGCTTAGGCATTTTTTAACAGTAAAACGGCACCAAAAGGATCCCTGTAGTTCAAGGGGACAAATATTTCATACCACAGAACTCCATATGCTCATTCCATTTCAATTGTCTCCCAGGTATTGCAGGGCAATTATTATAACATATTTGAATGTTAAAAATACAACCAGAATGTCTGGTATAACAAACCCCCCTGCTATGGATGATAGCAATGTATTTGGGTCACTGGAACTAGAGATACAGATTTATATCTGCTATTGATTTAAAAAAAGCTTGTTGGTGTGAATGGGCTATTGCAGTATATATACATATATTGTCAAAAGGAATATATAATTCTAGCAGTGTACATTTACCAAGAAATCTAACCTAGCTTGCAAGTGATTTATATAGACATGCATACAGACACAATGCATATGTATGTGAATTTATGACATGCTTTATTCCTTATCTGAAATCTACTAATGTTCAAGGAAAGCCTTTGCAAGAATTGTAATTAGGTTTGTACTGGGCCTTGAAGAAATGGGAAGTGAAGAGTGAATAAAACATCTGTATATTATGATGAAAATGTGATTATATCACCATAATACTGGAAAGGAATGTTTTACTGAAAAGAAAGAATAAATACAGTATTTTTTAAAAATCTTACTTAAAATAGGTGATAGCAACAATATTTCAATCACAAATGAAACTGTGGCCATATGACAAAAAAAAAGTCAAAAAGTAAAAAAAGTCTGATTCCCCCAGCTGAAATAATTAAATGTTTCTTTAACTTCTGAATGCCAAATAGGAAGAGATCATAACCTCCAGCATTTTAGAAACCAGGATGTATGATGGGATTTATTAGTAGATACAGAGTAAATAATGCTTATTAAATTTCAAGGTAACTTTATTTTCTGCTACCTACCAGTGGAAAAGTCTCTTTTGAAATAACACTCATTAGAAATTGAAGGTTATACTGGCAAAACAGACCTGAATCCTTCAAAAATAGCCCCTAGTAAAAGTCATAGAAAGATCTGAAGCTAAGCCTATGACCAAAAAGATGAAACTTAATATGCAGGGAAAGTTTTCAATATGTGAGCCAGACACAGAAATATTGGTCCTCTTTGAAATGAGCAAGAATTTGATGAAATACTAAAGGGTTTCCTATATTTTGCTTTATTGGACAGCAACAAGTAATTCAATGAAAGCATGTCCTATAATAGCTGAATGCTCCTCAGTCTCATCTCAGTGCTTTAACAGGCGTATTTCCCTACAATACAGAAATACTCCCAAGTGACACGAATTGTGTGTAAAATTGCACCCTCTGTTCTTCACCCAAACTCCAGCTGGCGTTCTCCTATTGACTTAATGGGGCTTTGGATCAGGCTCCAAAATAATGAAGGGACAAATCCATTGAAGTCTTTATTTATGTCTAGATTGTTTTCTCTCATCAAAGATACCCCTGAGGCTCTTCTCTCTGCATTCTCCTGTGTAGAGTTTGCGCCTCCTGCTCCTTGCAGTCTCATAGATGAAATTGGGATTTGGATCCTTTTGGTCCCATGGAGTCCCTCACAGCTGCTCATTGCCTCTTAATTATTGGAATGTCTTAATGAAAGTGAATTCTTGACTGCAAGTGTTGCCATAACTAAAATATCAGAGTGTTCTTGAAGAATCAGTGAATTCAGGAAAAAAATTTCAGCTCCGGTAGTGCCGAACAAAGTGAAACACATGAAAGGCTCTTTCTGCCTCATCCTGGACATGTGTAAGGTCCAAGTAGAATGAAATCTTTGGATCTTTCTTGACTTCTCTTTCAGCTTGGATGGCCTGGTACTTTCGTTTGCCAAGGCAAGTGCTGTTTCACCATGAGAGAATGAGAAAATGACATCCCATCCACTTGGCCACAGAAATCCAGGTATGTTTTGCATCCAGGCTGGATTATGATCTTTGGCCGTGCATGAAATGGGCATTTTTCCTCCTCCATGATATGATCCTTATGCCCCTTCACATGTACGAGGTCACTGCTCAGTCCATTCCAGTTTAAGGCTGTGCTCTTAATGTCTCACCAATCATCCCACAATCACACAGAGCGTAAGGTCAATACATATCTAGGAACCATTTTGGTAAATGCATAATTTTGGAGACAAAACAAATCATAAAGAACATCAGATCTGGGGACAGTGCTTTTTAAGAGTTCAGATTTCTGGCAGAAATTAATTAAAAAGATCAGGTAAATAAAAATTTTAAACATTTTTGAAAAATATTTCAAGACTGCTTTCAGAAAGTATTTTTTCTTGTAAATGGTCGGCACAGTATTGAATCTCTCTCTAATTCTTGAAAATAAATCTCTGAGTTTACATCCCTTTCTCCACTTTGCTGTTGCATTTGTGTATGAAAAATATAATCATTAATTCTGTAGGGAAAGCACTACGACACCACAGTGGTGTATAATACATACCTTGGGAATTTCTCAGAAATTTCTTTTGGTTTTCCTTGGAAAAATTGTGAGTGATCTGCTCCTTCACAGAGAGAGTTTCCTAGAGGAAGTCTCATATTAATCTGGTCCTAAAGTAGAGTATGCATTTATATTGTACCTGTGTGTTATGACATATATGAAACACAGGTTTTAAAAAAATCATATCTGATAAAATCCTGTGCACTGTGATTTTAGCAATCTTCACATGAGCCACTCGACACATCCAAAAGACAAATGGGAACAAGAGAAAGGACTGTCAAACAGAGAAAGACCAGAACATTAAGCTTCAAAAGAGGGGCTGGTCTTGTGCATAAGGCCCCATATAAGCAATCAGGCAATCTGGATTCAATTCCCAACCTTTCCACAAATCTTCAGCAAAAGTAGAACAATTTTTTTTTCAGTGATGCTCTTTGTGAGATATTTTAAAGCATCTGGGATGTTCCCTGCTCTTCTCTAAGCAAGGAAAAGCCAGGAGTACTATCAGCCATGCTAACAAGTCAATTTGACAGGTCGTTGTTGGATGAATATGCAGCTCCTGATGACAAGTGCACCAGCTCACTTATGATTTTGGAGCTCTTGGAGGGTTCACTCATCAGAGCATTTGGTTACAATCATTCCCTTTGAGTTACTTAATCAGTATCTCCTGTCAGGCTGCGGTGCGAGGCCAGGAGGCTGAAATGATGTAGAAATAGATGACCAAAAGAGATGACAATTCTTAATTATCAAGCTGTATATTTAGTCCTGAGGAGCCCTTGAAGAGGGGAGGGTCAGCTTTGTGATCACACTGGAGTTGTGCTGAGAGTTTGATATTTTAAGCAAAGTCTTTCAGCCAGCGGCAGGTTCACAGTCAGGGAACAATGGGAGCAGAGGCTGCTTCACATTTCTTACATACCAGTGATGCCAATTTATGAATTCTTCTATAAATCTCTGGAGATACAAACCATCTGTAAAGAATAAAAAGACAACAACATTTATGCATTTGGTTACACATAAGAGGAGTGAATATGTTTTGTTTAGACAATTCCCATGAATTCCAGTCTCAAGAATCACTGACAGTGTGTCTTGTTTGTGAGTTTTAAGTAATGACAGCAAGGCAGAGTTTCCAGATAACTGTACAAAAACATAGATTAATAAGTGACTGCCTTCCACTTTGTTTTTGTTACTGTGCCTTTTAAAGGGACGAGTTACACACTATTTGAATAAGCTGGTGGCTGAGCAGAAATAAAAGAGCTTATCTGCTAATTTAATTTTATCTCCTAAATCAAAAGCAGTTATTATAAGAGCATCAGTTAAGACTTAATTATATGTTTTTGCTTCCTGAAGCTCCTTTATCGAAGAAGGAATAAACAATAAGGTATGTGACGGACTTAGCGTATTTTTCCAGGTCTTTTATCTTCCTTTGACCTTGGAGGTTATGTGTACAAAATGTATCGCAGGATTAGGCCTGAGAAAATTAAGATTTATCATTTTAGTGATACTTAGAAGAATTTTCTAATGTATGGGTGTTATTTTTCAATGTTTTGCCAGGTTTCAGGGACATAACCTATCTTTTACTCCTCAGAATGACCTCCTACCATGTCTAAAGAGAAAAAGACGGTCTGTTATCTGATTGACAAGGTAGCAGTGTTACCACATGGTGTTTTCTGAAACCCAGAAAGGTAAAAAAAAGAAAGAGAAAGGGAAAATAAACATTTATGATCAGGTTAGAATGAGTTGTGACCATGCTTCTAGAGTTGTGCTTCCTTACCCTGAGTTGGGGAAGTTCTGAACTGCTTCAGTGCTAAAAAAGTTTGATTCATAGCAAAATTTAACTTTTCTCAGTGAAGTTCCTTCTAGGTTGTCCTGCAAAAGTGTACACCCTTCAGCTTTGCTACATGTAGACATGAAGAAGAGAGGAAACCACTACTAGAGGAAGCTGGTGAAGGGTCTGGAGCACAGGTCTGATGAGGAGCATCTGAGGGAGCTGGGGGAGCTCAGGCTGGAGAAAAGCAGGCTCAGGGGACCTTATCACTCTCTACATCTCCCTGACAGGAGACTGGAACCAGGGAGGGGGTTCAAGCTCTTCTCCCAGGTAGCAAGTGACAGGATGGGAGAAAATGACCTCAAATTGTGCCAGCTGGAGTCACCATCCCTGGAGGGATGTGTGGATGTGGCTCTTGGGGACATGGTGTAGTGATGGGCTTGTCAGTGCGGGTTTAAGGGTTGGAGTCAACGATCTCAGAGGGCTCTTCCAACCTAAATGATTTTATGGTACTGTAATTCCACTTCTCTGAAGGGAAAGGGGAGCTGTCTCACTATCACACCTGTGCTACTTCTAATAATGATTGAAGAAGGGGAGTTCTTTGGCCTCTCAGGTATTTTCCCTTATTTTTCCCCTCCATTTAATAGACTTCTATCCTTATAACAAGTATCAGAATTTCTTTGTTTTTTTAAGACTTTGCCTCAGCTCTGTATATATACAACCACTATAATTACTCTCTGCAAAATACACTGTCCTGCTGCAAAAGAACAAGACATGTCACTTCACCTGTTCTCAGTTTAGGAGGACAGGGAATAAACTCAGGATTCAGAGTGTACCATCACATTTACACACTGAGGAGCATAGACAGACTGCAGCTTTTTTGTGGTGTGTAGAGAAAATTCCCATTAATCCTTAGAGCTCTGTGGCTTGCAGCTTGGTAGCTTTGTGATCCTTTTGGTCAAGAAGCACTTAGGTCTAAGTTACTCTGGAGACTGATGTCATGACTTAGCCAAGTAGAATTAAAAACACTGACGTGAAGATAGACTGTGAAGGCGAGGATATCCACTGGGGTGTAGGTGTCACGCCATGAGAAAAGCAGCAGAACGGAGTCTTTGCTGTAAGGAATGACCTGAAAATCCAAGGCCATTAATGTGAATTTGAGATCAGCTTTCCACAGCTTTACCAAAGAAGGCTATAAAAAGGACAAAATGCTTCGGGCCACGCAAGAGTGCAGATGTTAATGAAAACAAAAATCAGAAGTTGAAGCATAACCAATTTAATGCCTGTCCGAACTTGTACATGAGATATCCACTTGCAAGGCGTGTGGTGAGAGCCTGTGACCTCATTTCCCCTGGCACATGGGCAGAAAGTGTTATTTTCTTGTGCCATTGCACAGAAACCAGAAGCTTTTCTTTCCAAGTGATAACTTGAACAGATGCAACTTATTTCCCAGTAATGCAGGCGGCAACATGTGTTGCCACTGCAGTTTGAAATGTCCATTAATTTAACAGTAAATCCCTTATCCCTGTAAAATGAAAACACCATATTCTACATGGACAGAGAAGAGCGTATAACTCTGCTTTTCAGATGTTAGAGCCTCCAGTGGACAATTGTTCACCAATTTCAATTTACACAGCTGGCTGTCTCATCCTGAAAAGATGCCTTAGGACTGAGAAAGCATGGAAAGTAAATTACCATCTCATTCCAAACAACATCATTTCCCTCTCCCCCAGGCTAAAATTGAGGTATGTTAATACAACAATGTTAGGAAGTCAGCCCTGCTTCTGTTGGCACAACATTTGACCTATGCAAAAGAGGCCAAAATGTTCTGGATCTGTAGAAATGAAGTTTTGTAGATACCAGATTCTTTTTTGTCTTACCCAAAGATGATTATGAGGAGGGACTGCGGTACACAAAGCAATGAAAGGTTTCATTGCCATTGGAGTAAAAATTAAAGCAATCCCATCTTGCAGAGTTAAAAAATGAAATTTCTGCTTCATGTTAAAAAAATAAGCACATTGAGGATTCTGTTCTCAAGTATTGCCAATTTTTCTTCTCCATATAACGCAGCAGTGGAAAATGTCAAATGCAATACAGTCCAAATCTGTTTCTGACATTACTAACAATGGGAAGGGAATAATCTGACTCAGCAAGTTCATTATCGCTAAGTGCACTTGAGCATGCTGAGTTTATAAATTTGATAATGCTTGGTTTATGGGTTTGATTACTGAGTTAAATTATAGCTCACAATAATTATCCCAATTAACGTTCACTCTACTACTGTGCTAAAAAAGCTAACAAAATGCAGAGCCAAATGCTAATCATGAGCCACATGTGACAGCAAGAGGGAGATGAGAGCTGTGGCAGACACCCCCCAGCCCAACACTGCTCTTTTTCATCCTTACTTCACTTATTTCTGACAGATTATTTTAACATTTGTGGATGGTTTTCCAGAGCTATGGTACAATAGCAAGGAGTCTGGAGTTGATACAGTCTCAAGAAATACTGTAAAGTAATATGATTTTTCTATTATAGTTTGATGCTTAGCAAAACTTCAGAATCCATTTAGAATTATGTTTTTCTAAATGATCAGAATTGTTTTTCTTTTTCCTGAAAGGGACATGGGTCAAATAAACAATACCAAAGAGGATGCTATTCCAAGGCATGTTGGAAGCTAGCCCTCATATCCTATGAAAAGTTAAATGCTACTGGGAGGCTAACTCCCCTCTGCCCTTGAAAATCTCCTCCTACATTCATACCTTGAGGCATAACATCAGCTATATTGCCATAGCCTAATAGGTCTCAATTCTCAAGTACACTTTACTAGAAGTGAAAGGATCTTTATTTTTGTCAGAGCAGCATAATCAGAGGTTGTGTGACGGCTGCACAGATAAGTGCAGTTCTGTATGGTCTCCTTAGGTGGGGGAATTGACATCCATCCAGTCCCAAATGCACTTTTCCTGTCCAGCTTTAGGCTGAGATGAAGCTGCCAGGGCAGGAACGTGCACAAAGGTGTGCAAAAGTGATTTTTGCACATCTCTTTGCACATTTTTGCAGATGAAGATGAGGTAGAGAAAGCATGATTGGCTGGACTAGTGCTAAGAACACATTTTTTAGGAGGGACTGACATTTTGGTACTGCCTTCAGCCTGTGGTTTATAGTAAGGTCTTACTGAATATGATCTATACAAAACCCTGGGAGCAGGATGTAACCTGCCCTCCTTAACCATCAGGCTGTTGTACAAAAATCTGGTGTGAGGAAGCAGCAGACTCAGACACAACAAATATCAGGGACCACAAAGCTTTTTGGCAGCCATACCTGAGTTCATCATGGGCCACAGGGACTGTGGGACTGTTGTGGGGGTGCACAGAGCTACAACCCAGAACATGTGGGAGGCTTGAGTTCACCTGCAAGGCATTTCAATAGTTCAGGCACTTCCAGGATTAGGGAGGCACTGGAAAATTCATCTCTCTAATCACAGTTTTGGACTTTGTTGTCTCTGTTGTACCTGAATCCTGCTGAGAGCACATAAGCCACATGGCTGATGCTCATAATTCCTCCAGAACGTATGGGTGGATGCCTCTCTCATTCAGCTATGATCATCCTCTTCCTTTCCTAGACTCCCATGAAAGCGTGAAAAGTGCAGTTATTCATGCACAATAAGGCGTGATCGTTATCATGATTTGTTTCTGCAAATGTTGTTAAAACAAGGCAATATCTGAAGCTCCACAAAAGATGCGCCTTTCTCATGCAAAGCATAACATTCCTAGCGAGTCGAATGTTGTGTCAGAGCTGGGTAAGCCAGAATATTCCAAACATTTTAATGCATGTGCACACTGCTCCAGTATGAGACATATGCTTATCAGCCAAGGAGAGTGCTATCAACAAAATTCAATAGCTAGAGTGGTTTAACATCATCCTTTTTGCAATTGAGGTATTCATTTAAAAACTGTCATTAGCTATAGAAAGATTGAATTTATATTGATTGTTGCTTAGACTTAAACCACTTCCTCTCTAAGGAATGTATCTTTAGTCGTCTGCAAAACCTTGCTCACATTTGTACTGCTATGTAAATAATGTTATAAGAAGCATAACTCTCTAAGTGAAGTTGGAGGCTTACATTAAAGAATCAGTTATTGGGAGATATAGAACAGCTTGAATTTTAAGACTATCCTCTTGAGATACCTGACTTTCTAGAGTCTCTGTTGGTTTTCAAAGCAATTTTATGAGCAGGGACACCTGCCACTAGACCAGGTTGCTTCAAGCCCAATCCAACTGGCCTTGAACAAATGGATCTCTGATTTGCCCAGGAGAAGGTTTGTCACTGTTGGAACAATGATAAGATGCTTTTAGGGGTCATTCTCTATGTCCCGTACGGATTCTCTCAATCCATAGGGTTTGGCTCCATATTATTTCTACTGAGATGTATGTGAGTGGACATATGCAGATGGAAGCATAAATAGGAAGTTTATGTTCCACTCCACCTGAACGCTGTCCCTCTCTGTGCAGGCAGCCAGGCACAGGATTTTGAATAAAAGTGATGGCCACGCACACAAAATCTGCACTATCCATGTGTTTACATGCTGTCTGCCAATGCCTAGAAAGGCAGCCACCAACAATACAAATTAATGACTGCTGAAAATGTGAGTATCTGATGATCTGAGCTTCATCTGCTGTAAATTAAAGCACAGTTTTCTGTAAATCAATGGAGTTTTCTATTCATGCTGAAAATGAGATATGATATCAAAAGGATAAAAAGCTGCAAAGGTATTAAGTGACTTTTATCCTTCTGTCAGATGTGATCCCCAAATCAACTAATTTCCTTCACCTGATATAGGCAGTAACTTCTAAACTAAAGCTATAGTTACTGGACCATTGTGCTCAGTTATGTGATCAGCGATTATGAAATGAGACCTTTGCAAGGTTGCCAAGCTTGCATGCATTACACGTAACCATTACCATTGTTTATAAACATTTTTCTCTTAATGACACAAACTACAGGATTCTCTTTCTCTCTTTTCTTCCCAGAACTCAGTTCATGGGCTCCTAAAATCAAATATGAAATATGTAACAGTATAGACATTGTTCAGGCTAAGACAATTCATGGAACATTATTCATACTTTTTCCTCATTTGACTGAATTTATTCAACTTTCTGTTTATCCATAATGAACTTTGGTACCTTTGCAGTCAGTTATATTGTAAGCACACTTTATTTAATTTTCTCTGCCCTGTGACTTTCAAGCTGAGAATTTTTTATGTTTAGCGTCAGACCAACAGTAATTCTGCTGAGATTCTAGAGCTCTGTTCAACCTGCAGAGAGACCACTAGTCCTGCTCAGCAGGATGTTCCCAGGACTGCTCAGTGAGCTCCAAGGGCAGGTGTTGGCAGGAATCACCTGATGCACTCCGAGGTGTCCTACCAAAGACACTGAGGTGGCAGCAACTGAAGAGCTCCCTCTGGAGTAAAACAACTGTGCTGAAATATGGAAAGGTGATTTTTCTTCATTGTATTCACAAACTGACAATCATATCAATGCATCAGTTAAGGCAAGAATACCTGCCAAGGAAATTCCTGTTTGATATCTTTTTTCAAAGTCAGAATGACTGAATTCTTTTCAGACGTGCATGAACTCATCTGTACAAGATTAGCCCCAGATGGGCAAACAACAATATTCCTACATCATAGGCAGTGGCCAGAGGCACAGACTTGAGGGACCTGCCAAGAGCTACAAGCAGAAGTCTCAGGCAGCTTTTTGGAAGAGACTCTCCACCACCAGAGTCCAGGCAAGGAGCAGTGGAGCCACCAGGCCCCTCACAGTCTGTTTCAGAGGGAGCTCACAAATGAGATGCCCATTTCTTTACCTCCAGCACAACACCTACCTACAGCCATACCTTATGCAAACAGATGCACCCCACAGTTCAGAGGGAATGAGCCATGAAAGGAGGTGTTAACCGTGAGAAGATTGATTATTTTCTACCCACATAAGAACTGCTGTTTTCCTATAATTTAAGTTTCAAACCTCTTGTTTCTGCCTAGAATGTGTTTCAAGAAAAGCTTACATGATACTTAAAGGCAAGTCCTGTCTAGATGGTAAATTTATTTTATTAAACAACAACAACAACTAGATCAAGGATAGTTTTTTTAGACTGGATGCCTCTTCTGTATTCTAATTTTTACTTCTATTATGTATTAGACATCTGTAAACAATCATATATGTATAGAGCTATCGTGAGATAATCCATGTTGCTTTGTATTGTCTGGCCAGGTAGAGGGCAAGAGTTTAATGCAGTTTCATCACAATTTATGATTTAATAAGGTCATTCACAACTTCGTACACACCAAGATTAATATAACCTAATTAAGCCCTTAGAAAATGATCAGCCTAGCCTTCAAATATGTATTACAGGCCAAGCTGTCTTCCTTTCAGTGAAGAAGGTAATAAAAGCTGTTCACATTACTTACCTAGGTGAAATTGCATGGCACAAAATTTTGCCATTGATGCCATACAGGGACAAAGCAACATCAGAAAACAGGATCTGCAACATCACCAGAGCATTGGCTCAAACTTGGAAGCTCCTTCAAGCAGGAAGGGCATTACCCACATCTCATGAGATTGCACACCAACTCTTTGTACAGGTAAAAGAACGATAGTAGGGTTGTAATCAAGTGCTCAGAAGTGTAGTCAGCCCCTTGTGCATCCCCGTGGTGCTATAGCCTGTAATTACATAGTTACATACTATTATTTTTTATAAGCCTCTAGCCTTATCCAAGGCACAATATTAAGCACTACATTTTGTTTATTGATTATGGGTTCCATACCTAATTTACTGCACCCATTCACAGTACCCTCTGAGCAGTGCCTGGTGAGTGTCCTTGGAGGTGAATCTGCAGCCTTTATGTTTGCTCAGGTTAGTAATTGCTTCACAAACTTCAGTGAAATTATTTGCAGAGTGAAACCATGAGAGGAAATATGAACTGAATTGCCAAAGTCCACTAATTTGTGTTACCAGTCCAAAAGGTCTGATTTTTCAGAAGGCACCAGAATTATGTGACATGTTTGGTGCCCCAAACACAGCTTCTCTTTATCCCAGCTCCAAGTCAAGTATGCTCTGCAGTTTTGAGGATTGGGCTTGATCCTATGCTGGACACCCGGAAACACACAGTGACCAACTTGGGCAACTAAAGTTCAGAAATTGTCAAATTCATGTTTCTTCCTCAGTCACTTTTGTTTTAATGACTCTGCTTTCATCCTCAACAGTTTTTCCAAAATCTCTGCCCCTGAGATCTTGCATTTCTTTCTCTTGAATTTCAGTGTACCTGGGCCAAACATTCCATAGTGAATCATACAGGAGAGCTCTGTGATCTGGTCTCTTCTCAAGGACAGTAAAAGATGTTGTGCTTCCTTCCCTTCCCTTTTTCTAAATTTCAGGCTGTGCTCCAAAACATATGAGAGCATCCTTGCCCTCCCTCTGATCTGAATGGTGATGACTGAAATAAATAGGTTGTTAACTAAAAGCAGGCACAGAGCACACAAATTTTTGGTCCAAATAATTCAAATCCAACATGGCTAAAGAAAAAAAAAAAGATAGCAAACCTACAAAGAGTTTCTTACAGGAGGTTGTCTAAGCAGAGGTGGCTAACCCAAAGTGCAATGTCAGAATATGCTCATATGGAGGGTTACAGGGATAAATATTGTCAAGTCATTATCAGTGTACAATGAATGAAATTTAATAAAGTCAAATGAACCTGTCCATTTATCCTTGCAGATTTCCAAATTTTATACACTAATTTTCACATTCTTCTTTGACACTGAATTTTTAGGAGCAGAATTATTTCAGAGAAATGGCTCAATATAAAATTTAATCACAGCTTTTCTAATAAGTGTGCAATTTTTTAAAGAAATAAAATGTTATGTGATCTACATTTTTGATTAAACAGGGAAAATGCTTATAGGCTTTATCCTGATAGAGCCCTGATTCCTTAAGCAACACATTATGAGATGTTAATTAAATGACAGTAACGTGTAACATAGCTCCTGTTTTTAATTTATTCAGGCTTCATATTATTTCCACACTGAAGGGATATTCTCACCTTAAAAGCAAAGCAGCTCTGTGAGAGTCAGAGCTGATGAAACCTTCTTTCCTCTAAGATTTGTGACTGTGTGTTGAGCTCAGCCCTGTGGATCACGGAGCATCCATGGGGAACATACACCTGCTGTAGCCTTCCCTGGCATGGGGCTCTGACAGCGGAGTGGGGATTTATTAAGACAATGCTAAGGGTGTTTTGGCTCTGCTGCCTAGGGAATTATATTCATTGAGGGTTTCTGGACACCTAGAAAAGCCAGACCTTGTTGAACGGATGCGAATCAATACACACAGAAATTCTGACCAGCTCTGGATAGATTTTCACTGGATTTTCAGGGCATTTTTCACACTACCACTATCAGAAGCATGTTATAACAGAACAAACACATCTATTTCACTGGACTCAGTTGCAGCACAAGAACCCCCAGCCAGTTCCTGGTGGTGCCTGTTACATAATTTTTTCTGGTATCTCCTACAAGTGTGGAGCTCTACCAGCACATCCCTCCACTGAGCACAATCTTGGGGTTCAGACTGCTCAGCATCCCCCCCTGTACAGGCTGCATCCTCTGGATCCCTCAGGAGCAGAACATACTTTTCCATGTCTACTCTGCTGGCAGGTGGGCTTGAACTGACTAGTGACTTGAACATTTCCGAGGGATCACTGAAAAGAGGCAAGAAGGGAACACACGGAGCTCAGGAAAACGCTTCTTTTGTGTCTAAGCCAAAGGAAGAACATACCTTTTGTTTTTATAAGTGAGGTAAGAAAACATGCTTTCCAATCTTATATATGCCAGGATTATTTATTTGATTCATTTGATAGTATTTTGAGGTACTCAGACTGGCTGAAACCACCTGAAATCACCCAAAATCCAGTCATTTCAGCACTATGATACAGAGAACCTTTGAAATTGTGTCCTACCAGCAGTGCTGGGATTCAGCATCCTTTGCTAAGGGGGTGAACCTCTTGCTTTACATCAGGTGAGTGAGACCCTGTTCTTTCAGGCATTAGGCAGGATGCTACTCTTTTTGAAGTTTTTGGGGAGTCATCACAAACAGCAGAGCTGTGTTCAGAGTGAGGGTCCGAGCAGGCAGAGGTCTCTGACCATGTAACCAATGAACTCTGCAGCTCCACCTGCTTCTGTTCTTTCTCATGCCCAGATGAGTGGAATTCAAAATGAACACTGAATAAACCTGCTCTCCCCCGAGGTGTAAACACCAAGAAAGGCAAACTGTCGTGCCTGCACCTACTTTTAAAGCGATTTTGGAAACTGACTAAATTTCATAGATTTGAAGCTTAATCTTTAAGGGGCCATTACATCCACCGGTTCCAAAAAGTTCAGACCTACTTACATTTCATACTGTTGTCCTTTTAAAAATGGATCCCAGGACATGGAACAGTGTTTAGGGAAGTGTTCTAAAAGGGGCTGAACACAAAAAAACCCACTGGCATAGGAAGTGTAACACAAGCCGTTCTATGATTCTCTGATTCTATGAAAAGAACACCAAGAGCACTTTGCTGAACAGATCAAGTGACATGTTCAATACATTGAAATATGTTTTCAGTGATATATTGAACAGAAATCTAGTCAGCAACCAAAATGAAATCTTTGGGTAGTCTATGATGACTTTAAATAAATGTTCTCTTCTTGGAAGCAGTGCCATGTATTAGGTTGGTTGTTAATCTAAATTTCAATGTCCTTAATTATGTTAATTTTTTTCCTGGCAGATAATTAAAAAGAAGATTTTTAATGAGTTAGATGTCTTAAGATCCTAGAGAGAAGGAAATAATGGGAGACAGAGAAATAAAACAAAACTCAGACCTGAGATGCATTCAGGCCCACATTCCCCCTGCCATTTAATGACAGATTAATTTCCTTGTGTTGTCCTCTGACAACATTTTCTGGCTGTATGCATCCATTACAATTTATTTGTATGTTTGATGGGGAGCTACTTGGGGCATAGAGAACCTTTTGTCCTCTGCCTGCAGAAGAAGTGGGTCCTGTGGTAGAGCTTGCACATTAGCACTCTACAGGAGAAATAATGCTGGAGTCTTGTTCCTGTTGACAGAATCCTGACCCACTTTGGAACTGATCACTCTACAGCACTTTTATCATTACCAGCCAGTGTTGTTTTCCTGAGACTTGGTGTCTGACCTATTTTCCCACTGATTTCTGTGCTAGTGAGGCTTTTATCCTTTAAATTGTTGAATACTTGTTTATGTACATACAGCACAAATTTTGCTAACCAAACAAGATTCAGTGTTTCTGCTGGCAAGGGACTGTTTCTGTGTTAGATACTGAGGTACATGTAACAGAAATACTAACTTAATTTTAAGTCTAATATACTTTTCTGCATTTTTCTTGAATCTGGGACTGAGATGGAGGTACTGAAACTAAGCAAAAATGTATTTACAGCCTGGGGAACAGCAAACTGATGTGAGAAAACAGCCTCCTGTAGAGCCTCTAAGTGGCAATTTTTGCAGAATATTCAATCACAGATACAAGTGGAGGAGAAATTTTAGGTCAAGGGTTTGATCAGACTTTTGCTTCCACTGCTTCTGGAGAGAACAACCAGAAATTTCCAATAAAACCATCCAAAACCTTGGGATAAGCATATCTTGAGCACCCTGAGAACCGAACGCGTGCCGTCTCAGCCCAGTTCTCAGCAGCCAGATAATCCTCCTTACAAAAGCCATTACCTCAACAGGTGCTGGTAGCCCCTGCTGTCTTCTTCATTAAGGGGCCAAAGACCATGTGATTATGAAAACTAAACAGTCACTTATCCCTAGGTGAAGTTCAACTCGGTTACAACAGCAAAGGGCGGCTGGAGGAGGAGGCATCACTATTGTACTCGCCCTCTGGACTTCATCCCGCAGTACTGTTAACCCAGCACTTTTCACTGCACTAATCCCTAATTCAGCAAAACACCGAAGCCCCTGCTTAGCTCCAAAGCTTGGCTGAACTGGGGCCTGAATTCATTTGGAGAGGAGAGAGAATGAAAGAAAAAAATTGAATCTATAGGAGATATCAGAAAGTGATTTTTAGGCGCTGAATTGCTGCATGTAAACAAATGCATTGCTTACACAGCTAGTTGCTAATCAAGTAATTATGTATATACATTCATATATATACATGTATATAGATATAAACACGCACACACACATATATATAATCCTTTTCAGAAAAATAAACAAAATGTAAGTTCCTCAGAGATCTCCTTAGATGTAAGTTTTCTGCAGGTTAGGTTAGGTACAGAAGGAAAAGGGCCACTAAATAAATAAATAAATAAGGAGCTTTGTTCAGTTGTATCTCCAGCAGGGATATGACTGTTCATTATGAATAGGGGCTGAAGGCTTCACTGCTCTGTAGTTTATAAATACTAATGAGTGACATATTGAGAAAAATTGTACCTACAAAAGCAAAGTCTTCTGCCATGCAAATCAGGCCCCAATTCCCCACAGATAAGGATCTTTTTGATGGAACACATGCAAAATCTACAGCTCTTAATTCTTTCATTAGTATTCCAGGCAGACGATTGCCAAATAACAGGGAAAACTGTCTGAATTGCTGTGTCTGAAACCTAATATTGATTTGTTTAATAGTGTCAGGAAGTCAAAATTCACAAATCTCCTGTCGATTGTTTATGAGGCAGTTAGCACAGAATTGGATGCCCCTGCTTAATTAATAACTCATTACTGAAATTTGATTATATGCTTGAATGGTTTAAATGGGCTCTAATTCAGTATCTGCAAAGCAGTGTTGCAACAAAGTAAAATGGATCTAAAAGCTTGTTTTTTAACAGTATTGCCGTCTGTATTTCATGATCTCCATTGGTGAAGAAGATGTTGACATAGTTGCTAGGGCAGACCTCGTAGTGCATTATGAATTGACACAAAAAGGTGTTGTTCTAATGGTGTTATGAACTGTATTCCAGCTAAATCAGAAGGGTACTTTAAGAGAAATGACACTGATTTGTAAAGAAAGGAACTCTAAAGGTGATTTTTTTTTTTAGCATGGAATTAATTTATCAGTAATGGAAACAAAGAGAACAAAGATATTTCTACCTTTCTGGCCTTTTATTCCCAAACATTTTAGGGGTTCAGGTTTGTACATCCAGGGGTCATGAACTCTTCGGTGACTTAGGTGCTCTTGAAACTCCTATCCCCCATATTTTATGTTTTTCCTGGTACTTCTCAACTCTGATATTAATGGAGGGAGGAACTTATTCCAGGTGTAATTCTGAACTTCTGAAATTCACTTACTGAATCTTTCCCCATTTTCAGCACCTGACTATACTAAAATTTCTCCACTGGGGATTGCCCTGTCACCTTTCTTGGTTTTGAGAAACCAGAACAAATAGATAATAAAAATACAGATTTGTGGACATTTTTGAGATAAAATGAACTAAATTAAGCAGTGTCTAAAGGCTGGGTAATCAGGACACTTGTTTTCAGCAACACTGGGAATCCCCAATTTTCATTAACTACAAGGAATTATTATCTTGTTGGAAAATTGAAAGTGGGTTTGTCTTTGTCTGCTGTTACCTTTTTAAAGAATACGCTCTTTGCTGTGAGAAGGACTCCAGCACGTGCTCAAATATGTTATTGAATGGCCACCTGGGGGTTTGGCAGAGAAGCAGAAGATGTGGCACCCTGGTCAGGCATTGCCCCTCGTGTAGGATCTTTCTCCTGGCTCCTGGTGGTACCTTCAGTGCACACACTGTTTGCCAACAGACCTTCAGTGCTCAGGTCTCGTGCACTTTTTTCACAGTGGACACCCTGTGGGGTTTTGGGGCCTACAGGGGTTTGCCTTACTTCCAAGTGAAATTCCATTTAATTCCACTGAACTCCTGCTGAATAGTGCTTACTACTGATAGGATGGACACATGCTCCAGTGTGACCCATGTATATATCAAGAATAATGGATAGCAAACAGTAGAAAGTGAACAGTTCACAGGCAACCTGTTGTCTGAATATTACCTGCCCAGACTCTTTTAACCAAGTTCAAGAAGTTCGTTTAGCCAAAAGCAGTAAAGAATTAATTATTAGTAAGATTCAAGCAGATATGTTCAACCAGCTCCAACAAGATAAATCAGTGAAATGCTCTGGGAAAAGCTGTTCTCATGAGAATTCCAGGTGTGGTTGGCCTTAATGAAACGCTTTGCAAAACTGGGTGAGTTTTAGAGCAGCCTAGACGGGGAACACTGAGCTGGTCAAAGCTGGCCCTGGAGGCAAGAACTTGACCCACAGCAGTAATAAATGGCATCGTTTCTCTGAAGTCTGAGAAGGTGAGGATTTCAGATCAGATCCTCAAAGCAACTTAATCCTTCAATCAATAAAATTTACTTCTCTAAATATCCCGGAGGAACTGGACCTTGGAACTTGGACCTTGATCCACATGAAGCGTTAACACCTACTCAGGATATGCCTTTTTGGGTACTTCTACAAAGAATAACCTTCTAAAGACTTGCAAATTGATGTAGCTGGACTGAGTATCTCTCAGACTAATAAACAGATCTGTTTGATGAGCAAATGTAAATATTCTGAAATACATATATATATATAAAAACAGAAATCAAGTGGTAATTCTATTTGAAATAAAACTGACTGAAGTATATAAGTCCAAAATATTACTCAATATGGTAACTGAATCTCAATTTCTGGGTACTTTGAGGGCAAGAAAAAAGCATCAAATGACTCCAAGTCTGCCTAGAACTGCCCCTAATCTTCAGCAGATGAATAAGCAGTGAGTTAGCAATCCATGTACTGTGTGGGCAGTTCCTGTGTCTGGCACAGTGGCTGAACTCCCTGGTATAAACTGCATTACATTTTATGCTAAAACCTCTCTGGAAATATGAATTACAGTATATTCTATAGTACAAAACAGCAAAGCATTTGTTTAGCTCTCTTTCTCTTACAACCTTTTCCTGCACATATTGTGTAGGCAGGGGAAGGAAATTCTAATGCCCATCTTTGGAAAGGGTAAAAACCCAGGCAGATTTGGCAAAAACACTTTAAAAGGCAGAGGAAAAAAAATAATTTGAGTTTTACCCCTTTCCAACCTTGGAATTGGGAAGTGCTGTAGGGTTAACCTCCTATACTCTGTTGCTGAGCCCCATACTCTTCCAGCAAGATGCTAATGCTTTTTCAGGTTATCTGGAGCCTTTGAAAACAGTTGCATATTCATCATGAGTAGAGTCCATCAACATTGAATCAACAGAGCTATTTTTAAAAATCATCTTCCCATTATCCATATGATAGATTTTTTTTAAAAGGCTGGCATTTTTCTGCCTTTTACAAACAGGTTTTAGTGACGTTCCATACAGATTTTCTCCATTTGAGTTTCTGATAACTCGAATATCATTATAATTCTTTAGCATGTAGATTGCTTAAGCAGTTTAAGATGAAGATTATTTTAAATTTCCACTCTTACATAACTGAGCACATTATCAGCATTAAACTGTGAAATAGTCACTAATGATAACCAACAATAAGTAATACCATCAGAGTTCATTTTTCAAGCAAAAAAGGAATTGCTGTACAATGTAATACCTGCAGCCACTAACAATGTTGTAGTTCACAGGTTTGCTAACTTTTTTCCAGTGATGGGTAACTTTTAAAATTAATTTGAGTTAAATAATTAAGCCTGGGCAACTAAGAACATTTTTGAACCATAATTGAAGACAAAAAAACCCACCTTTTAAGCACAGTTTTAACTTGCGCTAAACAGCAGTCTCAGGAAGAATGCTGGTTTCTTTCTGCTCTGGGCTGATTTGTCAAACTGCTATTAAGAATTTTTAGTTATAAAAAAATAAAATGGAGTGAACCTTTATTTTTTCTCCTCTAATTTATTACGGTTGATTACGCAGCTGGAATGGGAAGGTAGCTGCTGTTTGTAGTTAAATAACTCCTCACAATTTCTTAAAGAAATGATCTTCAAAGCTTTAATGGGTCAGTGGCTCAAGTACAAAGGAAAGATTGATTTTCATACTCCCACTCTTTGTTCCCAAAGTTTAAAACAGACACGTTCTGGTAAATTAGTTTGTCTATGTTATTAATGGAAGAACTTATTAAACTCCCATAAATACATGGTGGTATCTTACTTAAAACACAGAATGCATTTGCTTTGAAAAAAATACATGTTTAAAAGTAAACAGGGGTGTAATATTTTTATTTGATTTCAGAAACGTCTCAGAAGGCAGAAAACAGGAGAACTGGGGGTTTGCAAAATATATTAGGTATGCATAATGATGAATGGCACAAAGAGCGTAGGCTCGAGTCGATAGAAAATATGTTACTGGCGTTTAATGAAAAGCATTCCCATCCTGGGTAAGTGGCAATGCTGTGGGGAGAACGGCTACTTTAAGCAAGAAATATTGTCTGGGGGAAATGCTTCTTTCATGTAAGGCTCATGTGCACGTTCCTTGGCTGAGAGGAGGGAGGTTACGCTGCCGGCGCAGGAACGATCCTGGGGTCAGGGCAGGATTCAATACTGGCAGAGAGGAGAGTGGCTGTGAGAAGGATTGTTCAGCTCCACGTAGGGAGCAGCGTTGCTGCTACACAAGGGGGACGAGGGGAGTGTTCCTCAGCCAACACAAACCACCAGAGCTCCTTCAGCATCAGCTGCAGGTCAGCCCAGGTCCCTGTCTTCTCCTACGCAAGCGGAGACGCTTCTGATATATTCTCATGGCCTCTGAGGTCACCAAGTTTCCCCTGGTGATCTGCCTGTCTGTAGAAGGATGTCTCGCCACACTTAATCACCTTTTCTTTCACTCATCCAACAGTGTTTAGTTTTCCCTGTGAATAAACTCCCCATATCTCATCAGTTCACAGGGAGGGACGGACACTCAGAAATGTTCCCAGTTGACCCCATCAACAGCTATAAAGGTTAGTGTATCCAATGGGCTCTAGTTAACTGGAAATTCACTACCAAGGCTGTTATCAGTGGTAAAAGCACCCATGAAACTGGAACTCACACCACTGCTGCCTGCTAAGAGAGGGGCAAGCTGCTTGTGGCAGGATAGGGGATTATTACTGGTGAGTCCATCAACTAAACAGAGCTCATCTGTGTGTTCCCGGTTCCCACTGGAAGCAGCTCAGCTTAGTCCTGCTTTTGCACCTCCTGCTCTTAGTCCTGCTGATGACTTTCCCTACAACCTTTAGTCTGAAGGTCAGAGGTCTAGGGTTAATTGTGGGAAGATGTGGGTTTTTCAGCTGGCTGATGATGCTCAGCGGATGGGCAATGCATATGGACTGTGGGGAAGTGATTTTTCCAAGTCTTTGTTTTTTACTTCACCAGGGAAATTTGGCATGGTCCCCAGTACAATTTGAGAGGGAACCAAAATATTGTTCATCCTTGATACAGGGAGGTGCAGGGAGTGATCAGGGTCTCTCCAGGATCATCCCTACCAGGACCCAGGGGAAAGGAAACCCTGTGCAGAAGCACCCTTCTCTTAGAGCACTATACAGGTGGATAGGGTCTGAGATAATATTTTTCTGTCACAGTAGGCTGTTTCCTTCAAATGTAAAAGCTTCACAGGTTATTTACACAGCCTCTGTGAAGTATCAGACTGGAGCATTCCCAGAAAATCTTTTGGGCTCAGAAGATTATGATTTCCTAAAGATATTTTATTGAACCACTGTGTCTTATACATTGAAATAAAAATAAAAAACAATTATTAAAAAAATAAAACAAAAGTCAAAACTTAAACAAATGTGATGAACTCATCAAAATGTTTGAATCTTCTACACCCTGTGTATGTGTTCCTCCCTCTCTCTAAATGTTTGTGGAAAATTTCCAATATTTTGCATTCGTTCTGGAGAAGAAATGAAAACAAGTCTTTCTCTGATTCTTCAGCGGTACAATGGAGTTCTCCAGCATGATTTTCCCCCAAGTCTCAGCGAGACTTTTCTTTCAGAGACATGACAATTCTCACTGTCATCCAACAGTTCTCTCTACCAGAAAGGGCTGAGAGATACAAGAGGTCGGGAGGCTGCAAGAATGGGGAAATAAATCACACCATGTGCTCCACACCAGTTCAGGGGAGAGCTTACAAACAGAGATGTCTCACTCTAGCCCTGGTCACACACAGCGTCAGGGTACTCATGAAACAGATTTTTCTGTTGTTTACTTATATACAGCCTTTGTAAATCACTCCCTACATAAAAAGACGTCCTGTATTCTGGGAATCAAGTGCTTCATTGCCTCCCAGTGCACCAAAGCTCGGTTTTGAAAGTGATTGCCTTTCCTTGCAACCAGTTATTTGGAGATTGTTACAGGTCCTTGACATTACAAAACTCTGGGATGATTTTGAGAGGAGAGAACACAGACTCCAAATTTCTCTCACAAGGGGTCAACTGTGGGACTTCACATCAGTGGCCTTGTTGGATCTGAAATCTGACTTTGTCTAGGCTCATTTCCACATTTATTGTATCAAGTGCTACACCTTTGCAATAAAGAAGGGAAAATATAATGGCAAAATAATTGGCTGCAAATACCATACACACACGCACACAAATGTTTCTAAAATGATAGCAGCCACCTGCACTAATGACACTGAAATAAAATGCACAAGCCCAGCATTGTACTGTAAAATATGTGCACTTAAAGCATCTTATCGTTGCTTGTTAGGACAGTCAGAAGCAGAAATCTGTGGGCAGAGTTTTCAAACAATCTTTCACCATATCGTTGCTTTTAAAAACTCATAAATGGAAACTGGAGCTCATTTCATTCCACACAATCATGTGACAACAAGCAGACTGCTATAACTGCTGGAGAGTACAGGCTGGGGGGACCGTGCTGCTTTTTGGAGGAATGATGACAAGATACTTCATGTCACCTGCTTTTAGGAGAGCTCCACACTGAAGCGACTCTCTTTCAGTGCTGATGAGGAAATGACAAATAGACACCTCTTTCACACCCGAGTAGCTCATGCCCCCCTTCTGTTCTGCTCAGCCCTGTAGCACATCACAAGGGCAAGTGCAGAGCTGCTAAGTGGTGTGTTAGCATGGAGTTTTATGAGCAGTCCTCTCCCAGGTGGTTGGTGAGAGCAAGGAGGGCTGGTTCAGGTGCGGCACAAGCTTTACGTGATTAGTCACTAAACTTGCTCCAGCCTTTGACCCGAAATCTGGGTACATTAATGTCCCTTTCTGAGGTAACCTTCTCAGTCCTTGTTTTCATGCACTGAAGATTATCCACAAGCAGGGGAAGGCAATGACATGCTCAGGGGGCACTGCAGCAGAAAGAGTGCAGCAAGCAGATCAGAGAGTCTGCTCTTCCAGTTAACTTTACCTTCCAGTGTCTGATTTCTGCTTGCCCCAGTGCAGCTGCTACAGGAATCCCCCCACCATCTCATCCCTGACCACCGAGCCCCGCTTGCCACTCCAGCGAGCCCAGGGCAATGTTTTCCCAGCCACCAGTGAGCCATCTGCTTTGCTTCACCTGTAATTTTCAGCATATACTTTGTCTCTGATATTTTGCAGAGCAGGCAGGGTCCGAGGGGACCCACCTCCACAATGCTGCAGCTCCAGTGGGTGACAGTCCCTGTCCCAGGGCAGGACGGGGACAGAGTGTCTGTCCCTTCAGGTCCCAGGTGTTTGCTGGTGAAATGAGGATGTGTTTCCCGGCTCTGGCACTCAGAGCAATTCACTTTTCTATTGCACATACGCTGGACACCGTCTAAGGGAGCTGTGGGTAGTCAGAAAAGGAGAGGAAAATATTCCTGGAGCACTTTCGCCTTTTTACCAACAGAGGGATTTGAGAGCCTTTCTCCATCTGCAGGCTCTGGCAATGATGCAGCCATAGGAAACTAAGGATGTGTGTGTACCGTAAAAATGGCCCTGTGGATGCTGTGTCGTGTTCAGCCAATGGTTTTACATACGGCACATTTTCCAGGGGAGGCTCACTGAAACACAGGCTAAGAAATCTCTTCCAAGGCACCAGAGAGATGGATCTACTGTTGGACTGGGGCAATCATCTGCTTAACAGCTCAGAGCTACACACACACACAGATTTGGGTCAGGAAGTCAGAAATAACATTACACCAGATTCAATTTAAATTGTATGAGAGTTAAAAATAAGCAGAATATTGTTGTGGTGCCTAGGTTAATATTTTCCACTTTTGGAAAGCACTGTGGGATTATTAATGTATGTAAGTGGTTAGTCAGGCGCTGCTTTTATATCTCATCTGTAAGGAAAAGCTTCCAAAAGGTATTGGCTTTTAACCACAGGCTCTATGGAGAGATAAGATGCCAGTTATGGATGAACCAGCCCTGCTCTTCTAGCACAGGAGGTTTCCCCTGTGACTGGATATCCAAGGCTCTTCCACTCACATTTCTAATCTGACCCACTGTAGTGCTCTCTTCGAATCGGTTCATTTGTCCAAATATATGTTTACAGTCTCCCAAGCATTTTAAAATGGCAATAAACACCCAGCTTGCTCACTTGCTTTCAGCCATGCTGGAGAAATGGCTTTATTAATGTGTGACTGTAATGCTGTGTGTGTGTGAACACGCCTAAGCATGTGTGCTGAGCTCTGACAAGATTACAGCCGGAGATGGTCTGACTACAGGCTACATCCTATTTAGGCTTCTGCAAAGATTAGACAGAGAAATCTCCCTTTTGTCTTTGAAGCATGAATGGATGCTGAGCTTTCAGCAGTCTGGAAACTGCCATGATTCCTCTGAAAAATAAGAGCAACTTTTAAATTAATGATTTACTGTTAAAACAAGAGATAAAAAAAAATAAAATATGTCACTATCTGCACTCTCCTCTCCTCCTTCATCCAACTGAACTGTACATGGATATTGAATCTCTTTTGTTGGCAGAAATCACAGTAATCTCTAAAGGACGTGCTTTTTCTGCCTTTTCAGGCTACCTCACTGAGGAGAATTCCAAACATTTCTGGAAAAGCTTTTTAACATAGGCAGCAGAGCTCCCCTCCTCATGCCCCTTCCCCCAGTATCATTATAATTTACAGGATTCATATGACCATGTAACTACTTTGTGATTACATGGAAAATACCTCACAAATACATAATAATTACAAGTTCCTGCAGATTATTTAGTAAATACATTTGAAGTAAGAAAATAATTCAAAGATTAATTATCCCTTAACTCACAGTATTTAAATTATTTCCCTCCAAATGTACAAATATATTTGTAGTGACTTCAAGGCTGGTGAAGAAGGGGTTATGATGGTTCTGATCTGAGAGGATAAAATGAAATTTGACAGGCATGGATTATTTAAAGCATGCAGACGTGAGCCATATAACCATTACACTTTGATGCAAATCATAGAGGAAAGCACAGGAGGGATGGCCTGTACAGAGGAGAAGTGGACAAAGTTAGGATTTCCTGCCATCGACTTGAAATTTAAACAAGCAATCATTTAATGGCAGTGCAGCATCACATTTCTTGTTGCATGCATTAATGTCAGCATCTGGGACAAACATTTTGACAATTCTATTAAAATGCTTCACCATTCCCTATCTAACACCTGTTAGCTCCAATTTTCTTTCCTGAGACGTACATCAGTAGACAGTGTAGATTCCAAATCATTTATCACTTTTAAAGTGCTTCCATATGAGCTTTTTGGGGGGCTTATCTTTGCCTTAGGAAAACCTTTTCTGAATGTATTAAAATTCAGTACTTAGAGGGGAAAAAAAGTGTAGACATCAATGTTTCATAGCATTCATGTCTGGTAATTATTAGCCTAAATTATGGCTCGCACATGACTTGACAAAGTGGACCATGCATTTAAAAAAGCTGTTCACTAGATATGCACTGCTCAATATGTTCCAAGTTATTGAGATGTCAGTCAGTAATCATAAAGCAAACACCCCTCACTGAAAGGACCCTGCTAAGAGGGCTATGAGGCCTGGGGGACTATCTAAAAATGTCAGAAATGTTACCGTCTAAATGAATGACATCAGCAAGAGAACATGTTTAAAAACATGTGCAATTACCTAATACAATAAAATGCAAATCCTGGAACATGACAGACCTGAAGAGCAGTACTTGGGAAGGGGCATTTAAAAACAAAACAAAGTGTTCTGCCCTGGAGAATGAGAAAATATTTTCATATGTGTGTGTATACATATATATATATCCACATATATATAAATGGAAAAAGTGAAAAATGATCACATTGGTGTTTTTATAGCTACACATTACAGAAAGGGGAAGAAATGCCTTATATTCTTTATCTACTGGCACGTAATAGACTTGCTTATCATTATGTATGTTAAATCACTCCCTGTGTTGCTCCTATCATGCAAAACAAGGTGTTCTGTGAATTAATGCGGTGTTGGTAATCTCTCACCTTTTACAATGCTGACCATAAGTTAATCAGCTTGCAGAGATGAGTGTTATGTACAGTATTTTAGAAGTACTTGCCTTTGCAATGCAATATCCTTATATGAGAGATAAGGCCTAACCTATTCCCACTAAAGCATGTGGGAATTTTGCTGATGATTTTGGGTGGGTAAAATAGTGGATCCACATTCTGGATTTACACCAAATCCTACTCTGCTGCAACAGAGCAAGGGGATGTGATGACAAGTGACACCCAGGGTGCTGCAGGCTGGACTCTCTGAATGTTTTTAAATAAAAATTTTGTTTTTATCGTCTGATTCCGAGATGTGAACATGAGTCAGCCCCTAAAAACTTTTGAGCACCTTCGGAGCCTTTTGAAAAACCAGACTTCATCTCTCTGCCCATTTTAAAGGCTCGTGCAAAATAAATACAAAGGAATAGCAGAAAACAAAGCCCCCAAAGCAGCTGGCAGCAACCAGAACTGTGTACATCTGTGGACAGTTTAAAAATGCCCATCAGCACATGGATACGCACCTTTACTTTCACACGTCTGCTGTTTACTAAATAACATTTCAGCACAGTTTTCATCTTATAAGGAAAGTGTTTGAAACTTGGAATAAGTGCACTTAATTAAAGGAAGGCTGTGAAAATGTGCACTAATCTGATATGACTAATAGCAAAGTGCATGAAATTGCTAATTAGAATTTCATTAAAGGTGCTGCTTTATCAGACTGCGAATATCACAACCTTTAAAATTCTTTCAGGAAAGCTTAATTCCTTTTCAAACAGAAATATTCTTTAAAGACATTTGATTTGTTCTGAAGGAATTTGTAGCTTAGGCGGAAACATAAAATGTTGCCAATATTCCATGGGAGTAATATTTGAATAAAAAATATGCATCAGGTACTTTCTTTCATCAGGCAGATGAATAATTTTTTTTGAAAATATTATTGTTCAAATAATACAATCAACTAAGAAAAATAAAGTTTAATCTTTAGATTATTTCAAACATGATTTGTTTTTATGCCTATAGTGAAATATTTGATATGCTTTTGCTTTAAAGGAGGAAAGAAATGAAAAGCTTGCTTCAAAAGTAATGTATGAACAATGAAATATACAGCTCTGAATGCAATTTTATAAAAACAAATGAGGTTTTGGATGTCCAGAAAGAGGAAATTAATTGTCTACCTTGATTTTTAAAAATACATCAGACCCTGGTATTCTTTGTGAAGTGTCTTCTAACACCTTAAACAGAAATAAAAAAACCCCAAACCTGTGATTTTAAGGTATTGCTGGAAAAGCCCCCAAACTTTGCGCAAAGACCTACATTTGTATACTTTGCTAAAAAATTAATTCATTTTATCCTTTTTTATTATTTATTTATTTTTAATCTCCTTGTTGAGACTTAAATCTTACTGCTTTTGATTTAGTTTCTTGCCCCTTCATGGGAACAGCAGCAAAGCTCACCTTTTGCTGGAAAAACAGCTACTCCCCACCCTGACTTGGGAATTGCCTTTCCCTGTGCAGCCCCTGATCCTTCCTCCCTCCGAGCAGGATCTCTGGGCCAGCAAAAGGCTCTCCTTCCTCAGGTTTGTAGCGAATTTGTGCTCACAGATCGTGCTTTTGACAATATTCTCACTTACTTGTGTGTCACACTGTGATTTTTTGGTCTAGCAACGAGCAGGTTTTCTTGCATGAGCAGAGAAGGTTTAGGACTGAAATTCCTTTATTCCATTTTTCCTGGAAATTTATGTTTACAACATTGGTAATTAATATAAGTGTTTTTGCAAAACTGGAGATCCTTGAAGCAGCACAGTTTATGTGTATTAAACAAATATCCATTGAGGCTTTTCACTTGTGGGATACAATTATTGTTATTAATATTAGCAAAAAAAAAAAGTACTTTTGCCGGAATTAAGTATTCAGAGCACATTTTTAGAAACTCAAATTAAAAACTAATCAATGTAAATTTACATGACAAAAAGATTCTTGAAAATGGATAAAGAGTGAACAGAAGAATCTTTACTTAGGAGATAGTATATTATTACTTTGAGCAGTTTTTAAAATCACATGTCAATTACAGTTTGGTGTGATTTCAGCTCTTTTTATAGGTATTTTTGTGCCAGTAGGTATTTTATCAGTTGGACAAAGCAACACATAAAAGTCATTTCAGCTTTCTTCATAAATATGCCAACTTTCTTTATGTACATTTGCTTTCTACAATAAATACATTGATAAAAAATCAGTCTAGACTTAAATAAATGAAAATTATGCTTATTAAATCTAATGTCTGGTGTCAAAAGTGAGGTGTCAATCTTACCTATCTTACTTCTAAGCAAGCCAAACAAAGCTGCTAATTATAATATTTAAGTTTAAATATAGAATTATTGTTCAAATATGGGAAACAATGGCTTGGTTGTTCTTTCTACAGCTCTATGATTAAGACTACTTATGTCTCATTTTATGCAAAATAAATGACACATGATTGTGATTTAATTCACGCTAAGTAAATGTCTACAGGGATTTATGACAAAAAAAAAAAAGCAATAACAATCCATACCTTGTTACTTGTCAATAACTGCATTCAGAACAGTGGGGAATAGAGAAAAATAAATAATTGCTGGGAGAAAAACCCATGCATACATGAAAGGGGTAGCAAGCAATAATTTACACCACGTTAATCTAAGGCTGCTGGTCGTAATACAGTGGGCACTATAAATTAATGTAGTTCTGTACTATTCTGCTGTATTTTATTCCCCCTTTTATGATGCCACCACTCCCAGATTCAACGTGCCTCAATCCCCATTGCTGGCAACGAGATTAACGCACTCCATAAACATGACGGGCTGCGTTTAGTAAACTGTTTGCTGAGCAAAGATAAGATGCTGACATTTACAATTTCGTTCTTCAGAAATTATAAAATGGATGTGTTTTGGTGTGCAAAGGGAAACGAGCAGGAAGGGGCTCTGGTCCTTCCCTCTCCCCACGGCGAGGTGAGGTGTGGGTGGCTTCCAGCTGGACTGGCAAGGGTGGGATTGGGGTCTGGCCTCCCACATGGCCACAACACTCCAATGCGGGCAGGGGGTGTCCCCAGCACCCTCCTGAGTTTGGCCATATAAAGCAATAACAGGAAAGTCTTCAGCATCAAGTTTAAGTCCTGATGACACTTGGTGGGAGTGAGGGTCCACAGGATCAGCCTCAAACACTTCACCTGGCACACTGTATGGAAATGCAAACCTCTGATATTTTAGGATGAAACTAAAAGCCATATAACTGGCTGGATTGCTCACCCTGTGTTGATTATGGAGCACGATGTGAGGCTTTTTCCAGCTTTAAAAGGAGAATTGGTTTGAAGGGTGACTTTAGTGGATTGTACATACAAGAAAGATGCTGAGTCTGGCTCAGGGTAAAGAAGTCAGATTTGTTCTCAGGCTTTACCGAGTTTGTGCTGGTCTGACAGAAAATTGTCTGCTTAACTCAGAGGAATGTGTGTGCTCATGCTCTGGCCAGGGTACCAACTTCCACAGCTCTGTACCGCCCCTCTCAGCACTGCTGTGGAGCTTTGTTCCTTTGCCATATTTCTTCACTATGTGGCACCACAGGAAAAAAAACCAAACCGTCCATCACAAGGAAAAGTATCTGGTTCTGCCAGGTAACTCCTTTTATTACTCAAGTTCTGTTCACCAGTCTTTGCTGGACCCAGCATCTCATTAAGTCCTACAGGGACATATAGTCCTGTGCAATCTTGAGACAGGTACTGTGTGATGATCTCAACAATGAGATCCCATCACAGGGTCCAAGAAACTGCTACTTGATTGTGCCTCATTTCTTAAAATAAATACAAGTATGGCTTTTGATGGCAGCTACACACCTTCATGGAACCATAGAATGGTTTGGGAAGGAGGGACCTTAAAGATCATCATGTTCAAACCACCTGCCATGGGCAGGGACACCTTTCCCTAAACCAGGTTGCTCAGAGCCCCATCCAGCCTGGCCTTGAACACTTCCAGGGATGAGGCCCCCACAACTTCTCTGGGCAATTTGTGCCAGTGCCTCACCACCCTTACAGGAAAGAATTTCTTCCTAATCTAAACTGTCCCTCAGTCTAAAACAGTTCCCCCCTTATTCTTTTACTCCATACCCTTGCAAAAACTCTCACCCCATCTTTCTTGAAGGCTCCCTTCAGGTACTGGAAAGCTGCAATTAGGTCACCCTGAACACTTTACCAGGTTGAAGAAACCCAATTTTCTCAGCCTCTCCTCATTGGATGTATTCAATCCCTCTGATCATCTTGGTGACCTCCTCTGGACTTACTCCAGGAGGTTGATGTCCTTCCTGTGCTGAGGACCACCAGAGCAGGAGGCAGCACTGCCACAGAGGCTCATGAGAGCAGAGTAGAGGGGCCTTGACCTTTGGATGCAACCCAGGATACAATTGGCTTCCCGAGCTGAAGTGCACATGGCCAGCTCATGGCCAGCCTCTTATCCACCTTCTGAAAGACTGATACATTTCATTCCTGTGCTTCACTAAACAACCAGTCAGAAAAGATCAGATATTTCTTGTTCTTCCCTGCAGTAGCAGAAGCATTAAATCTGCTAATTATGTTTATAGTGAGCCAATATTCCAATGTTTTTTGTTGGAAATGATGGCCAGTAACATAGACCTAACAAAGCAGTAAGAAAGAACAAATAAGCAAAAACTGCATAAAGTTTGTGAGGCCTTTTGGGTTACTCTCAATTCCTTTGAAAATCTTGCTTTGTATTTTTCATTTATTTTATATTTTTTCAACCTGTCTCTTTTCCCCTTTTTCTCTTCTCTGTGTTACTTTCCCTCTTGCTTTATGCTTTCTTCACATCATCTCATTTATCATCCACTAGCTTTGTTTGACTCCATCTTAGGCCTGATTGTTTCCTCCTGTGCAAATCCAATGTGCTTTGTTTTTCCCTCTTCCTTAGTCCTCGCCACATGCAATACTTTGCTATTGTTTTCCTCACATGAACTTCCAACTGCACAAATACTTGCTAAAACTCACAAAAGTGTTGGTGCTGCTTCAGCTCAGTGAATGAGTCCCTTCTTTGTTGCCCTTGGATTTCTCAAGACCAACTTACATTACTAGTTTGTGTGTAAAAAGTAAAGCAGCCTAGCATTTTTGGAAAAAATGCTAAGGGAAGAAAACTTCTTTTCCCCACCTTCTGTTGCATATGGCTTGAAACTCCAGCTCTGCACTCAAATTGCCAGAATCTGTATTGTTTTATCCTAAACTTCGTAGGTAATCCTGAAAGACTACCTAATCAGTTGAAGATCATACAATATTAGACTTAATACTGCAAAGTGCTGCTTTATAATTCACATAACAAGTTCCTAAATAATTCAAATAGCAAACATATCCTTCTGCTCAGTGATGGGAGGTTGTTTAGATCAGCCAAAGGATGTCAACACGTGCCGCATCTCAGGGATCTCCCACACTTCAGGAATCCCATTAAGTTAATTGCTGGTTTCTGACAGCAGAGAGCATGCCGGGAGCACGGTGATCTGGATAAGCCTTTTGGGCATTTGCAAACATCACCCATTTTGCCCCTACCTGTAAAATACCAGGTGCAGCATGGAGAATGGAAATTACATTGTGAGACAGTTGCCACCACCTTTGCATTGGATTCATTTGTGAATTCACATAAAGGCTTTAATGTCAATTGTTTTGCCTGTTAAATTTATGTATAACGCCATACATGTTTATATCTATTGTAAAAGTCTAATAAGAACAATCAAGCAATTACATCATTTTGCACTGCATGTGTAATGCACATAAAAAGGTAATCAAGTGTAGTGCTTCCCATCTTCATAATGGAGGTACTTTGAAGGCTATAAATAGACAAGAAGCTTCAGAGTAAATTAGCAAGACTATAATTTTCATTAGACACCTGCCTTGCAGTATGGATGTGCCCAGGTGCTCTTTGTACTTATGTATGTTGTAAACCACTGTTTTGATTTCTAAATGCTCCAAACACTCTTTCATTCATAATTTTTATTTCCTGGCTCAACTTTTTAGCTACATACTGATCTCAAAGAATCCGAGAAGAAAAAAAGGAGGGTGAATAAGTCTCTAAAATAACTTGAGGTGAAGTTCTATCCATCAATTCCTGGCCTGATGCAAGCCTCTTTGAAGTAATTTGAAGTTTTGAAGACACTTTTGTGGTCTTTGGCTCACATGTGTAGCTCTATTAATTCTGCATATTAAGGACCACCCAGTTTTCAGCTGGTGTCTCAGCTTCAGTGTAATAATTCTTCAGTGTAATAATTCTAGCTAAAAGTCTTATTCAGAGAAAAATATATAGGGAAGTGAAATTAAATAACTATATGAACCAGTACATACATCTCTCACCATGAGACTTGGTTCTTTAATAACAGAATCAACTTGTCAAAGAGACTTTTGATAAAAACAGTTACCTTTAACAGTGTTATAAATATGATGCAAAAATCAGTTACTTTTCAAAAATCATCTACTGTAAACAAGAAGAAAATAATTAAAATGGAGGAGTACCTCTTTTGCCTTTCTGGACTCAGCACAGATTCACAGTTCAATATTTGCAGGAGTCCCTGGAGCCTTGTATTTCATGGATTATCTCTTCATTAGCCACCACAACAGTGGGCAGTGTTGTTGCATCAATATTACCAACACATTTCTCAGGCATAACTGATATTCTTTGGAGTCAGTACTACACGCTTGAGGTGTATGAAAAAATCTAAATTGCATTTGATGGCTCCCAAATTACCTTGTTTAATTTAATTAAAAAACCCCACAACATTTTTAGGAGTCTGTTTACCAAAACAGTATGACTCCTCTTCTGTGTGCATGTGTGTATATATATACACATGTAAGTGTATGTATACTATACATGTAATTATATGTATATATATATACATGTATCTGGATAAGCATGTGTTCTATACTGCTCTGAAAGATGCTAGGTATGAAAACTGGGTAAATGAATTTTGCAGTTCTGTGAAGAGAGGGCTGCTTTGAAGATGTGACCAATATGTTCTGCTGCTTCTGACACTTTGGAAAGCAGGAGTTTCACATCAGAGCATGAGACACAGTACACATCTCTTACAGCTCCAGTGATGTTACTGCTGCATCATCAGGCATTAAATAAACACAGAGGTGCAGTCAACCCAGCAGCTATCTTCTGAGTCCCTTGACACATCAATGTAACAGATATTTTACTAATTGAAACCTTTTCATGCAGCCATTGTAGTGGAAAGGTACTATAATAGTGCTCTATTTGGAAAAAATCCCTTAAACCCCCCAAAATTCATTGAGTACTTTCATGGATGGCCCTGTGTGGGTACTTGAGAACTGAGCAGCAGATGTAACATTTACGCTGAAGTGCCTCTCTCAGGCGCTGGACATGTATGAAATGGGCAAAATGTATTATAATCCCTCTTTACCAGTGAGTCAGTAAGGGGTTTAAGACTTCAGTTTTCAGCCTGTTACCATTCAAAAGGTAGGTGGCAAGGAAAATCTTACATGTTTTCTTCTGTAGTTTCTTTGCCCATTGCAGATAACATAAAAAATCCCCACAACAATCCCCCCCCCAAATCACCAGTCTAGCAACACGAATTCACTGAAACCATGTTTGATGTCTCATGAAGAATTTGACTGTGCATATTTTGCTGGAGGACACGTGTGCTATTTATCAAATAGACTTGTCCTCTTTCCAGGTCTGCCAATGATAATGTTATGCAATGTTACAGAACGAGATGACAGATTAGTGGGTCTCATGTCAGTAAATGATCTCTGATAACCCTGAGAACTAAATACAAAATCAGGAACTGGAGAGGTGAAAGAAATTAGGACTCCTTTGGACTGTTTCAGTTTACTAGAAAATAGAGAGTTCTGAAACTTGGACTCTAAGGAACCGTGGGCTGTGGAATCTAAAATATTAGGCACCCAGCAGAGGTTTTATACAGTAGTTTCCCCTAATCTCAGAAACATCTGTTCATTTTTAGAAGTAAATCTGTATACAGTTTACATTTCAAGGAGGGTCAGATTCCATTCTTCAATTTCCTTTTTGTGTGTGTGCCTGTGTATCATTTATTGTATTTGCAATCAGTGTGGGTTTTATCCTTGCTTTCTTTTTCCTCATGGTGTTGCCTATTCTCTTGAAATAAAGCTGGCTCATTTTTCAATCATGTCATGTGTAAATAAAAATGATTCCACAAGTATCAGCATGTGATATTCCCCTCTTTGTGAAAACTGGGAGCACCCCGAGCAATGCAAAAATAAAATACCTTCTGGAGACAAGGGAAGGGATTTTCCTTGTACTCAGAAGCTGCAGGACTTCCAGAGCACATCAGCCAATTGATTACCCATTCAGTCTACTTTGTTTGCTTTCATAGCACAAACAAGATTTATGACAATTTAGAGATGAGATGAAGTTTTGAAGCATTATTTGATTTTTCAGCTTCAAAGAAGGAAGGCCTCCAGAACAGAGGCACGAGGTTCTTACCACACAGAATTGATTTTTCTGGAGGCAGCTCTTCCATTCACTAACTTGACTGGAGGCCCTTTTTGTAGGAATGCCTTTCCAGTAATTCAAGGGCTGGCAGTGAACACCAGGAGATGTTCCCTCCTAAGTTTCTTTCTATTCTCTTAACCATTGGTGTCAGTGTCCAGATTGCCCAAGGCACAGAGGATTTGTTTTCAAACAAATTTCAAAGCAGTCAGCCTGGTTGTGTGATAGCCATAGAAGGGTTGTCAGTTTAAGCTGCAACAAACAATAGAAAATGCTGGACAATCATGTATTTCATTGGTAATCAAAATGCATTTTCCTTGTGGTAATACAGGAGCTCAACACAGCAGAGATAAAAGAAGAACCTGTTTACACAGGCCTTCTGGGTTTAGAGCACTTAATGAGTGATGCTGTAGAGCTGTGCTGGTACAGGTACCCAAACCCTGTGGGTAGTGCTAGAGAGCTTACCAAATACGTAAGGAGAGCAATAATAAGAAGAAAATCTTTGTGTCAGAAATAATTTCATTAATTTTGGGGTTTTAAAGTTTTGCTTGATTGGTGCTTTTGGATAAGTCCATTGGTATGGAAGGTCATGGCCTCATGGAGAATTAAAGGCATGTAATTTTGAATAGAAAAGGCACAGCCCTAAACTGGACTGTGTGCCTCTGGTGTGGAGAACTGACCTTTACTGTTAAGCAAACAGGCTGTTGAATTATAGCTCCTACCAGCATTTGTGGTTTTATTCCTCTTCACACATTATACTAATATTGGCTGGAGATCATTGGCTTCTGAATCACTATGACAAGACCCAAGTCAATCACACCCTTTGGGCCTGGTGCAGACTTTGGTCATCACTCTACGAGCCAAGTGTGTGTCTATCCAAGTGCACTGAAAGCACGTCAAGACTGACTTTGCAGCTCAGAGTCCCTTGACCACAAGGAAACCATGCCTTCCAAACACACCCTCTGCTGACTGTCAGCCCATGCCTTCCAGTTGATGTGAATCCACATGTTCGTGGCAGCTGAGCATTGACAAATCTCTAAGATGCTGTACCTGATAGCCAGGAGATGTACAAGTAGGTATAACCTTCTAACTCCTGGCATTTTAAACCACACTGTCTTTCTTGTTCTTCCAGCAGCTTCCTTGTTGAACAATATCAGGCAAAGGACAGAGCTTGTAAATCTTTGCCTGCAGGAACTTTAGAGATGTAGGAACAAATGCTAAGAATGCTCAGACTTTCATAAAAGGCCTGAGGTACTTCAGGGCTGTAACGTTCCTCCCCAGAAGCTTTTTGGAGACAAGACAAAAATATTTGGCAGAATTGAATGAATCAGATAATGCAAAGCAATCCAGAAAGATGAGTGTTGATTTACCTGTTTCTCCCTGAAGAGAAGGAGGGGACACACAAGGGAAATGTTTCTCTTGATCAAAGGCCATGGTGAATGACTGCAGCAAAATGTATCAGCTTTCATGTTTCATTTAGCTACTGGGAAATGTAGAAATCTGGTGGTTCTTTGACAGCTCTGGGAGCTTGGAATCACAAAGAACCAATCCAACAGTAAGCAGAAATTGTCAATTTAGAAAAACTTTATCTGGAATGATCTTTTTCCCCTTGTTGACTGGACTGTTGTATATTTTAGAGCAGATAATTGATTCCATCATGCAAGAAGATGTTTCTAGCAGAGATCTTCAGTGATAAATCTTTTATATCATGTTGGAAGAGGGAAAAACAGAGTCTTGATTGTATTCTCTGACTAAAAAGAAGGTATTTTACCTCTTATCTCCACTCCTCCTATATATTCCTATTGATACATAAACTCAGTCTGGATAGAGAGTAGCTTCTCTGTTTATTAAGATCATGAGCCTGAGAAGTAAAACACAGACTCGCTTCTGAATCTCCAAAATTACCTTTCTTGTTTGGATTCAAAGTATTCATATCAGTTAAAATATTAAAAAAATTCTGTAAAGTAAAAGTGGGCCTTGTCTAAGGCTGAAATTTCCCTAGGGCAAAATTAATTTTGGGAGAAATTTCCTCATGAAAGAATCTAAATGGAATATTTTTACTTATGACTATAAACCCCTTGTACTGTCTATGGAAAAAAACCCAAACCCAACAATTTTCTAGATGCAAACTAGGGGTCAATATGACTTTTTAAAAATGTCTCTTAATTTCAAAGTTTTGTAAGTATCCCTCATGTTCTGGTAGTCTGGATAAGGAGAGATCTGGATTAAAACCAGTTTTACAAAAGCAAACCCAGATTAAGAAGGTTGATGAGAGCAATGTAAAACCACCTCAGTTTGCTCAAAACTTTTATCTGTTTCCCGCTCCAACTCTCAACTTTCATGGATGAGATAAAATAGGAACTGAATCCAAACAAGCCGGTTTTGCAAAAGCTCCTCAGCTCTTCTCTAAAAATAAGATTAAAGAAATCCTCTAGACTGCAGAAGATGACTTTATCTTGTTACATTGCAAACCTCATTCCCTTACTTTAAATCTTCTTCTCTCTTACTAAAGATAACTAATAGGGATGCTGAGAACCATTGTATTCTGTTGACATCTTTAAACATAAAGCAAGCTATCAATATCTGGCTTTCGAGGGGTCTCTCTGCTACTGTTCTCAAGTACAAAAGTTTATAGTCATATCATTACGAGAAAGACACATTTCTACACATGCTAATGGAATTTACTTTTGTGAATCTTATTGAGGAACCTGGGACACCAAGGACATTATTGTGTTATGATTTGTGCTGGTGTAACACTCCCGACTTCAGCAGAATTACATGTGATTTCCTCTGTGCTATCCTACAGCACACAGGGGTCCAGAGACACTGGGGAAACAAAATTCTGTGCCTTTTTAAGACAATTATGCTAATGAAATATGATAGCTAAAATCACATCCTATTACGACAGAAAATTATGACATGGTGACTTTTCTGGAGCTGTATTCGCTTCTATGTGAGATGAACTTACTGTGACAGGTTTAGACATTTGTCTGGACAGGTCCTGCATATTGGTTATAAGAATTCTTGTTTTCAAAATACTAATGATGGCCAGAGTTTGCACAGAGCTGTCAATATGCAGGATTCTTGGCAAAGATGTATCTGGCAGGGAGAGAGGAAGCAAATTCTCTTTTCGTTTGCCACAGTGAAAAGTTAATGGAATGACTCTAGATTTGTAAATACTTGAGATCAGATTCTGGCTCAGCATTCCCTGCACAACTAGACCTCACTGAAAATGCTGACCCACACAATAACTTAATAAGGATCAACTGAAATCATCTAGGTCTCTGAGTACTTCCCTTGATGATGTTTCTCTTCGCTTTTATTTAGCACGGCGTGATGAGTCCGCTTCACTATCTGACACCCTCTGGGCCAAGTGCATCCCTGTTGTAACAAGATCTCTCATATTTAGAGAATTACTTTGGGATGAATGTGGTCTCTTGTGTTTGCACTAAGTATAATACAGACACTAAACTGTGGATTATCATTTCCTAGTGGGAGATCTGTGTCTTGTGATGAGATTAAGAAGGATGTAGCTGTGAATGGGACCAGTTTGGCTAAGTTGCTCTAAAAAAATTTAACTAGAGTAACTTTGGGTTGTGAAAAACTGGCTCTGTGCTATGCTCGAGAATAAGCTCCCACATAAAATCCTTGCAAAGCATGTGCAAAGCTCCTTTGTGGTAAAACAGAGCTGTTTTGACTAGCCATATATGTTTCCTGTGTAAATCCGCCACATCCTGGTCTGTAGCTCACTTGCATATCAAGTTTTCATGTGAGTCAGATTCCCAAGGCATCTTTGCAGGATAATAAAGTCATACATGACCACGTAAATGATACCCCTGAAAAAGCCCCTTAGTCTTCTTTTCAAAGTCATTTCCAAAACCAGATTTACACATTCCAGTTTCCAAAGCTGCTCAGATAATTGCCAAAACAAGAGTGCTCCACTACGCTCTTCTCTAATTAGTAAAATCTGACTTTTGTCTTACCGTGACAATAGCTTTGCTTGTCTCTTAGAAAAGGGGAGATTTATAGGATACTGGTGATATTTATTTTGAGATGGCATTTTGTTCAGCATTTCAATAAAACTTAATTAGAGGCAGTATTTCTGTTAATTTAAATCATAATTTGTGCATTCCTTTTATCACTACAATCCCTGAGAATGTGGAAGATACAAAATCACTATAACACATTAGCAATAGATAATACAGTCTAAATAAACATAATAAGCTTTCCTATATGTCTCTAGACCAAACCTTATCTAAAAATACCCTAATGAAGCTGAACCATCCAATTACTTGTTTCTTGGAGGAACCCCTTACTAATGACATTGCAGTGAGGGAAAAACATTAATTATTGGACACAGTGGGATCTTTTACATTCTGTCTAGTCTGGACAGCACCAATTAATACAACAATAATTATCAGCTAGCATGGCAGGTTGGCTGAGCACAGCTCCTATCTGCTGATTGGGTGGGGAATGTGGGACAGTTCTCAGGCCGTGCAGATTTCTCCGACTTAGACCTCTTTTATTTTTTTGTATAGCTATGTGAAAACTGAATCCTACAGATATTAAAGCAGGTGGATTATTCTGTTGAGGCAGGGGCTGTTCTTATGAGAGGCAAAGCACAGGTGCCATCATGTGAGAAATGCCATTCCTTCCTTCATCTCCCACCCACCTGCTGTCTGGCTTTCTGTCATTTGAGGTTTAACATGATCACTCTTTCAATAAGCTGAGTATGATGGTGAAGGCTTTTAAAGTTGTCTCCTTGCTTTATGTTTTGTCCTCTCTCCAGTTACCTTAAAATGACAGTTTACAAATGCAGAAGCAAATGTTGACATGATTTATTGATAGCACTATTGCTACAGTCTGGAAAGTAGAATACCTATTTCTCTATCCAAATTCAACCTGAGGCAAAAACCAACTATGGGAAACTTCAGCTCGAAAGGTTAAAGTCTGCAAAAGTTATAAGCAAGTGACTAGAGGGGGAACAATGGAAAGTGTTAGACAACCTGAATAACAGGCGTTACTACTCCACTGCCTATAATAATAATAATTCACCTTTTATCCAT
This sequence comes from Campylorhamphus procurvoides, assembly GCA_013396655.1. NCBI lineage: Eukaryota > Metazoa > Chordata > Aves > Passeriformes > Dendrocolaptidae > Campylorhamphus > Campylorhamphus procurvoides. Next base: position 1,322,307 of record WBMV01007818.1, read on the forward strand.
TGAAGATAAAAGGACACAATATGGGAAAATTAAGCTGTATAGACATCTTGGGGATATCTCATCTGAGATCACACGCCACTTCTTTCTTGTGGTTATCATGATTTTATCAGAGGCACTTTGAAGTCTATATAGCCTTATATCTCAGTTATCTACATTTCATCCTGTATGTATTTATTGCAGATGGGCCTAAGCTGCTAAATTCAGATCCAAATCCAGATCCTGATTTTGAATTCCCTAAGGTCCATATCTAGCTTGAAGCTAGGGTTTTGGTTTGGAATCATCTCTATTTATGGGTAAGAAAGAGGGGTTTAATATATGCTCTCCCAGACTGCACAGCTCTATGTATGTGCGCACACAGTTACTCTCCCTCACACGTACATCTAGGTAAAACAGAACGTGGCTAAGTAATTAAAAGCTGCCTACACCAGTATTCATATTTAAAGAAGGGTGTATTTATAAATGAGCCTTAACCTTGACATTTTGTGATTTCTGACTGCTTTCCTTTACGATCCCAACAAGCTTTTTACCATGTTTTAACATCTGGAGCTCCAGCACTGACACCCTCAGCTCTCCCTTACAGGTGAAAACTACAGCCAGGCAGTGTGTTTTACAAGTCTTTGTGCACCAGGGTCTGTTTTTTCTGTGTTGCCTGTAGTCTTGACTTCAGCAGCAAACAAACAATGACACAGATGTAAATAGGGTTACAGAAAACCAGGCTGCCACTTTATTTAAAGCTCAAGTGGAATTCCCAAGAGGAATGAGTGTCCCGTTCACAGGGAGGGGACACCAACCAGCTACACCAGGAACAAACTTCCCTTGTTCTGAGACAAGAGTGTGTAGGATAAGCAAGGCCTCTGTGACTAAAGGGAACCAGAAATGCTTCTACCTTTTGCATAATACTGCTGTGCTAATTAGGGCACTGATACCCTCAGAGGGCAAGCTCGAATCTGATGATATGTACAAAACACACTCTCCTTTCCCTCTTTCTCTCTCTCTGTCTCTGTCTCTCTCTTTCTCACACACACACAGAAGCAAAGCATAATCAGATGGACAGTGGAAGAAGAAATCAAGAAAAACAACTGCAGAAATAGTGTAAAAATGCACATCCAAGAGATGGCAACCCTTTGCCAGGAAGCTGGCTGGTTATATTGGTTATATGGAGTTAACCTGCCATCAGAATGTTGTCGTTTGGTTAGTGACTCTCTTAGCATGTTGTATAGGGACAATCCAGGCTTGCTCAGTCTTTTTGTTCTTCTTTATAGAATCATTTGATTAAATGATAACATATTAATCATACAGTAACTTAGAGACAGACTTTACAGTGGTGTATTATCTGATAGTCTTTTCCTGTTTTGTGATTTGAAGCATTTTGTACAAGCATCTTTTCTCCCACCCTTCACTATCACCTGGGCTTCCTAAACCTAACGAGGTGACAAAATGCCCTCCACGAGGGATAATCCATTTTCCCAATATAACTTAATTCCTTAAAGCTTCACATCTGGAAGAGACTTCCAGAAACTGCATCTCTGCACCAGGGAGCTGGCATTTCCAGCTCTGAAATACCATTTCTTGAAAATAAAAGCCCTTTGTCTGACTAAAGACACATTGTGTCTGGAAATGTTGAGGAAAAGGCATTTCCACAGCAAATGTTTATTTCTGATTATAAATACTCTGCTAAAATTAAGGAGTTCTACTAAAATGTCTGTGAAACTGGATAGGTGTCATTATATGCTTGAACTGAATAGGTATTTCTTCCTTCCCTAAAACCTGAAGCTTCTAATTTAACGTTGTAAGTATGATATAACACTTCTGTCTGCAATAAATTGTAAGAAGGGACAGCTTTTAAACAATACTTAAGTCTTTTTGCTACACATTTCATCATCCAAAAAACACAGGAATACTGCAGAGAGAGTCTGTTTATCAGGAAACCTTAAAAAAAAATTATTTGCCTGTAGCATTGCCGACAGTTCCACTGAGACTCTGTAAAACTTTCTTAGGCATGCACCATCACCTGTCCCATTATGGAGAGGTAAGTAACTGAGGGGTCAGCACCTGAAATCCCCAATTTACCAGTTCACAGGATGCCGCATAATTTGCAGAAGCCAGTCACTGCCCTCAGGGTAAGGCATGCTGTCCATGCAGAATCATCAGGGGTCAAATCACGGCATTAGCAAGTGTAGGACCACTAATCTAAAACAGTTTGGCCCTACAGGATTTAAAACAACAATCAGCCAATGTATCTGCACAATTCCCTCTCACCCATCAAAATGTTCATCTACCTTACTAGTCCATGCCTTGCTTAATCAATTCAGGACACTGTGCTCCAAAGGGGAGAGGGAAGGATGGGAAGGGAGTAAGGAAGGGTCAGAGGGAAAGCAGAATGAAGGTGGATGAAAGGAGGGACTGGTGTCATGCCTTATTTGTTTGTCACAGTGCATCAGGTGTTGAAAAGGACTAATGGAAGTTATCCCTCAACATATGGCCACTGGAAAAACCACAAAAGGGCTGTGCCACTGCTTGGTGGCATCATTCCCATGGGACCTTACAACACCATAGGATTTCTTAGTACATATTCTGCCAGCATCATTAACTTGCCATGCCAAGATAACAAAGATAACCCACGTTCGTGTATTTTCCTTTGGTCCACAATTTAGAAATGAGATTCCTTGAGGGTCCGGAAGAGCTGTTCTGATAAGCATCCACATTTTTTTAAGTCCCTTCCTTTGATCTCCCAAGCAATCCAACCTGTTCCCAAAGATCCCTCTTCAGACCTCTAGCTCCCACACAAGGGTTATTTCCAGCAATCCATAAAAAAAGGGGGGGAAATTGGGCTCCTGCAGGGATTAAATAAAGTATAATCTAGAAAATCAAAAACATACTTAAGAATTATTTTAAATTGTAGAGAAGAAAATTTTCATCAAACTTTTCAAAAAAAAAGAAAAATGGACTGATGAATACATTTTAATCAATTTTTTTTAAATTATTTTTTGTAAAACATTGGGTTTTTCAAATATAGGCAGTAGTTTTAATTTTCAAACTACTCATTTACCTCAGATAGCTAGCAACCTGTCTCATGGATGACACTGTAGTTTCATTACTGGTTCTGAAGCAGAGATAACTTGAAGAGAAATCAGCTTGGAGCAAAAACAGTTTCTGAGGCAGGGACTGAACTGAAGGAATTGGCTTTGCTCAGTCCACCACAACTGTTTTTTTAAGACACAAAAGACGAAAGGGCTTTGCTTCCTATAAAGAGAAATATTTTCATTAAAGCTGAAATGTAGTGAAAAGGCCATCAAATATAATGTTAATTTAATGAGTGACAAAATCTGACTCTAAATTTCTTGAATTTTAGTTGTCTAATTTGAGCCACAGTATAAACAACAGCACCAATTAGTTCGTTTTCTTTTAAGAAGTCTCAAGCCATACCTAAAAGACTGTTGTTCTGTCTAGTTAAACACTCATGCATTAAAATGCTAATAATTAAACTGTTACGACTGACTAATGAACTCTGCCAACTATAAATGATGGTCTTGTTAGATTCACTGCACAGCAAGGCTTCCTTTGTACTGAAAAAGTTAAAGGTTAAAGAGCTCTTGAAAACAGCGAGCAGCATCTAGAAGCAATTACATTTTTTTCCTGGAAACTAATAGTTGTATAATAATGTTTCAATTCGCACTCCGAAAAAAAAAATAATTACTATGAGCTCCATTCATCAGAGCAAATCTGCAGCTTTCTGCACCATGGCAGGTTGTTAATTTGGCTTCTGCATCCAGCCTACTCAGCCTATAATCTAATGTTTTGCAAAGCCTTTTATTGATCCTGCTCATAGAAACTAAAAGGGCAAAGACTCGAGCCCTGACTTGTGATACCTGTTGAGTAGCACTCACTCACATCAGAAAAACACTATGAGATTGAATTTCAAAAGCCTTATGTGGCAGATTTGCTTGGATAGAGTGTTTATTCACTAGTTGTTCCTGTGCATTGATTTCCAGACCGTACAGTCTCTGGTAAACTCAGGAAAGAGAGCTGGAACTTGAAGAGGATGCCTGTAAGGAAGCCTGATTCTACCTGTGACCACAGCTATGGTTCTTGACAAACATCACCTGGGCGAGAAGACATGGGAGTCCAGTGAGGCCACTCAATGAAATAGCCAGTTTCAGAATCAGGACGTTCCTGTGAACCTCACATTCCTGGAAATAAATGAAATTCGCTCTTTTAAAACTTACTTGATCTTGGGTTACTCATTAAAAATAGTTTCTACAAATGCTAGATGTAATATGGCTAGATACCAGTGAAGAAATTCAGATAAAATGAGTAAGCACAGAAGTACATCTTTCTATCCATTCACTAATGTGTTATAAGAAAGCAGCTAAAGCTTTCCCTTGGCTCTTCTTGCATTGTCTGTACTTGAATTATTGAGACAGCTGTGCTTTAGACACTTAACCAACTTGACTGCTATCAAAATAACTTTTACAATTATTTTACAGACTATTGCTTAGATAACTTGTACATGATTGTTGGTGGGGAAAATGTTGGAAAAAGATTTTGCAAAATCTCCCAAATATGACAAACTGCCTTCACTGTACCAGAAATTCTTTCCAGCAGCAGACTTACCATGCCTCCTGATGTGTCTGCTTTTTTATGCACCTTTGTTTTTAAATACTGCTGTGGAGTTATGAATATGCCAATATGTATATAAATGTGTTGCCTGAGATCCAGGAAATGGACAACATGGTATGTCAGGAAAAGTGCAGTTAATAGTGTTGTTATACTTCCTTTATTGCAGTGCCCACCACAGCGTGCACCAGCTTTTGCTTAAGGTATTTATACTGATTGTGGAATGACATTATACCCCCAGAGCTCCTTACAAGTCCTGAAAAACTACAAAAACCATTTTGCTTTTAATTTTGTCATGGTTAAGAATTAACTTATATGCATCTCTAACATCGAAACAACATAGCTTTATACTATCAGTGTTTCCTTGTGGCATAGTGGAAATAATAATAATAAGTATGAACACAAAGGATAACTGCATTCTTTGGATGATATTAAAATATCAGTGAGTCACAAATATTACACCCAAGAGATTCACCACACCCAGCAGTGGAAGCAAGTTGCCTGCTATTTTTCTTTAAAATAACTCTACAGAGAAGAGCTTCTGACAAGGGAAAGAAAGCACCAAACTGACAGTGTTGAGGGAAAACTTGTGTTTCTGCATTGAGCCAATAATTCTGTTGTATGAAATGTCTGAGCAAACCTCTATCTCTTATTTTCATCTCTACAGATTTTCCAACACTGTGGTCTGGTACACACAGTACAATTGACAAACTGTAAATAAAAGGTCTTTCCTCAACACATTTGCAGGTGACAGGAGATAGGAAACATTCAGAATCTACTTGGTCAGCATCTTATCAGATATCCAGCAAAATGTTCTCTGTTCTCTCAGCTCAGTTGGTTAGAACATGGTGCTAATAACTCCAGTGTTGTGGATTTGATCCCTGTATGGGCCATTCACTTAAGGGTTGGACTGGATGATCCTTGTGGGTCTCTTCCAACTCAGAATATTCTGTGAATCTGTGAAAATGTTGTAAAGTCCAGGGAAAAGAGTAATTTGAATTTGCCTTATTATGGAATAGTAGGGTTAAGAATCAGGAAACAATACCTTTGAGCTCTTCCTTGATCTAAACTGCTGGCATCCTGAAAAGAACAATAGTGTTGTGTACACCTTAGTGTGGATTTTAAATCAAAAAAGACCTTTTATATGTTACATACACTGAATAAAGGAAAAATATTTGATACCAAAGTACAAACTCATCAGAAGCCATTGCTTTTCAAAACTGACTTCATCTGTTCTGGGCTTAGTTTTGCCTCGAAAGAAAGTGGGGAAAAAAGTAATAGAAGGAAGCTTTGACCATTGAACCATATCATGAAAGAGAAGGTAGAGAGTACCTGCAGGGAAAATTATTAGTCAAACATTGTTGTCCAAGACCTAGTGTGTTGACTTGATGGGGAAAGCACTTCTAGATGCAGATATCTCCAGTATAAATGTATTTCACTCCTTTCTATTTCTCATCTTCCAAAGAGTTCTCTCCTCTCCTCTCTCTAACATGACAACAGATACATCAGCTGGGATGCAGTTCATACAAACAACAACAATAAAGAGAGTCAACTTTCATAGAAAAAAAAAAGGAGCATTATAAGTACTAGGGAAAAGTTTTGTGAATTCAGGCTAGCTTTTCAAACATTCAGACCACCCCTAAAATAGCAGCTACAGTTCACAGGGGCCAGAGCTACACAAATTCCAGCTCTCCCTATGTGGTAAGTCTAATACTTTCTTTTCTTATGCTTTAAGGACTTCAAATAGGGTTTGTGCATTTGACTCCTTTTATCTCTTTCATAGAGTTCTCTCTGCTTTTAAATCCCTAAGTATCTCTGTCCTCCCCCTGCCATTCCTTAACAGATCCAGGACAGCACAAATAATGCCTCTTGGCTTTGAACACATCATGGCAAATTTCACTGACAGAGGAAAGATGTATGAGCAGTTATCTGGGATAGTTTTACACCAATCCATCTATTGTCTGCTGTGTTCACAATCTTGGGCCGGAATGAATTTCAGGCAAAGTGCATCCCTCGCAGGCCACTTAAAAACAGAATAGGTTCTGCCAGAGGTCCCCGTCCTATCTGATGCTAAGCACCTTACTGCATCAGGACCTCACTGAGAAACATTTCCCTTAAATTTCTCCAGGGCTGCACAGGGCTTTGTCTCTGGACAATGAAAAGATGACAGGAAGATGGCAACAGTTTTGGTGTCTAAAATCCTACACAACTCTATGAAAAAGACTGACCCCATCTGCATAAAAGGATACCAAGTCAAAAGGCAGAAATGAAGAAGGAAATACTTAAAAGGAAAGAAAAAACCCTTCTTAAATAATGACCCCACAGGTTTCTTTCTTGTTTCTGCTATCAGGATCTACATGGCATTTTTTCTGGGGGGGAAGGCAATGCTTGAAGTGACTCACCCGAACAAAGCTGCACAATTTCTACCTGCATCTGTAGGACTGGATCCTCTGTAACATGTTCATGACAGAGGTTTGTATTTCTTCTTCTGTGTGGTGCCTGTCATTCTTCTGAGCATAGTATAAAACAAGAACTAATCATTACAATACTAGCATGGAAATCCAGTCATTTACATTTTCTAGGTATTCTGTTTAATCAGAGCAATAAGACATAAACTATTTGGTGTCTCCCCAGTATTGTATTTGCAAACTTTGCCATAAATTTTAGCCTTTGGTGAGAAAGACAATGGTCATAGAAAAAAAGTCACTGCTCTGCTATTGTATTATAATTCCAAATGCAGGAATTCTGTGTTTCAGCTAAGACATATTTGCATAATTTTAAAGCTTGAATTGTAAAAAATGTGAAATGCCTGCAGTTTGTACTGTGAAACATTTGAAAAGTGAAGCAGATTTTTACAAACATTTTTGTAACACTGTATTTTTAAACATGCAGTTCATTAGTGAAGAAAACACAGCTTGTGTAATGAGGGATTGCTATAAGTAGATTTAATATATTCTAGCATTTAAATATTATTGTTGATCATAAAAGATTAAATGCCCTTTGGTTTCAATCCTCTTATTGGAAGCAGCAAATTTATTTTTCTTGAGTGTGGCAAGAACGTTTCAACTAAAATGTAAATGCTTAACAGACTCTCTGCATTTGTGCACACAGGCGTGTGATGAAGAGATGGGGCATTTTCCCCAAAGCTTCAATTTCAACTTACTAATTTGTTATCATTGTTCATTAACTACGTGGCTGACCTAAGATGAGCCTGAAGGATTACAGAATATTTGTCTAACTATTTAACAGAAGCTTATAAAATAATAGCATTTGTTAAACACCTCAGGTTTCCCTCCCACCACAACTGTCATCTGAAGACATTAAAGGACTGGATGGGTTGAAGGCAAACACAGCGATGCTCAGTTGGGTCAGATGTGTCCATTCAGCCTGGTTTGAATAGGTAACCCAGTCCACAGTGTAACTACATTAAAGGGAATTTTTGAGGAACCACTGTCAACTGTCTGATTTCATGCTGATTTGCTTCTGGATGGGAGCTGCTGTTTTTCATTGGGTGGGTGAGTAGCTGGGATAATCAAATTCATGTCACCTGCAAGCAAGGGTGGAATGAAAGGCATGACTAAATGGGGAGGAAAACCAGGATAGTGTTTCACTGTCACCTATGTCCTTAAAATACTGCTTACGCTTGCCATTACATTTGCTGCCTGTGTAGTTTCTCATGGGAACACTGACAACCTAAAGCTCACAAAAGGAAAGCCTGCAAAACTGTGCAGAGAGCAGAGCCCTGGGGTGCTGTTACCTTGCTTGGACATCACCAGATTAGAGGATGCTTCAACAAGGGGGGACTGTGTGTCTGTCATCTTTTCTCCTTCTCAGCAGCCCAGACCCCAGTGATTTTTGGTGTGTGTGCCTGTTTGGGCAGGAGGAGTGGTGCAGCCCTGCCTGTGGTTATAAAGTGTTCTTTACTAGTGCTTCCAAATGACTTTGCAGTATCTGCTGCTGTCACAGAAAGATAACCTAATTTCTGCTACTCGAGAAAAAGGAGTCTCATATCTTAAAAGAAAAGAGAGCTCCAAAAATTTGACACTTGAAGCCTGTTAGAATAAGAACATACCATATGGAAATTATCTACATTGCTTCTGTCAGGATCTAGCAGATGGGCTTGGGTTAACAGACTTGCCTTGCTCAGGCTGCTCTGCTTGCACTTTCTCTGTTAGATGAGCCTGAACACAAACTGCTTTTTACCTGCCATGCTGCAAGATGCTGCTGTACCAGCCCACACCACCAAGACAGAAATTCAGAGCCAGACCCCGAGTTTCCTGCTATGGCAGATCTGATCTCTTGTTCCAGATTTCAACCAGATTGGAAGCCCATCTATCCTAACCTTGTTCCTTCAGGACCACAACTGGGACACACCACAGAACTTACCGGTAGGGTCTCTCAGGTGGAAAGTCCTTTTTGAGAGCGTGGTAAAAGCTGAGAAGAAATTCCAACTTATAATTTCAACATAAGCTTTAAATAACACTCCTAGGGATATTAACATGTGTAAGGACTGAACTCAGAATTTACCCAACTCAACATAAGAAGACAGAGCAGGACATGTGTTTGCCCAGAAACACATTTTCAGACCTTCTTGAAAGTAATTCTTTGGTAGTTGAGTGTTCCTTGCTAGTTAAAGAGGTACTTCCTTTCTAAGCCCCTTTATGAGTTTCCAGAAAAAAAAATTACTCCTTTAGGCTGATACTTTTGTAGCTTTTGGAAAGTTTGGTAAAAATCCATATGGTTGGTTTAGAGCATGCTTAAAGAATTGTTTCAGATGTTAAACTTGTGCTAGGGTAACTGAAAACAGTTCAAACTTGGCATGTAATCTCCAGTGAGAAATGTGGGCTTGGATAAGTTGGAAAAAAAATTGGTTCAGAAAGAAAGGAGTTATAAACAAGTGGAAATCGTATGCTTCAGTTATCCAGATGTATGCCAGGCAAGTATAGATGTCTGGATATCCACATGCTGAAATAAATGCATCTGTATTTATTTAAATGTGTGATGTAATGTTCATGTGCAAGCATCTCAGTAAATGGTAGGCATGTTAATTTTCCCCATCTCACAAAATAAATATAGACAATACATGAGATACACATATATGTCTGGCTGACCAACAGAATGACCCAGGGCTCTTGGACGCCAATGAAAAGACTGTTCCTGAATGTAACAGAATATGGGTCAGAGTCCAATGCCCTGCAATCCTGTTCCTATATTAAAAAACAGAAAGGGTAAATACACATGCCAAATGTTAAAATCCTCATCAGTCCCTAAAAGTTTCCATTACACTATCTCAGATAATACTTGGTGCCAACTGCGATGAATTAAATGTTTCCACAGCCAGCAAAAGCTGTTCAAATCCCAAACTGTAATATATGATTTTCTTGAGTCAGGATTTCAAAACAAAATCTTTTAAACAGAGGTTCAATCATCAAATCCACAGGAGAAGTAGCTCTGGGTTTTCCTGCTGAAAATCCAAATTACTTGGGTGCCAAATCTTCATACGCCTTAAACTGGTGTCGCTCCACCAACTTCAGTGGAGCTATGCTGATTTACACCAGCTGCATGGCTGCCCCATAAATATTTTCAGTTGATCTGGATTATTTTATATATTATATGAATTTTCTTTATGGATTACATGGCAAAACATTTGTTCTCAGCTTCCATAATGTCAGGCTCTGTGAATTTATTTTAATATGCGACCATTCGTGTGGTTCTATTATTGCACAACTAAATACATTTGTGCTCATAACAGGATTTTACTACACATCCTCCCATTTATGCACTCAGAGACACCCCAGCAGAAGAATTACTATCACTCCATCCACCCATAGGAAGTCAGATATTGGCGTGAAAGAGTGAAGATGCAGCTGCTGTGGGAAACAAAGCACTGAATGTCAAGCTGTTGGTCATGTAAAAATTTCCACCACAACACTGCAATAAGTGTAATTCTTTGCATGTAGTTATGTTAGTGGGGTTTTAAAGTTAATCATGCATGTTATTATTCATTGGGGAGGTAATGCTGGACACTTCACTTAACACTTTGACACAAAGGTAAATAGATTCCAAGGATGCCAAGTAGTGGGATAATGAGATTTTATTAAATCTGTGATCTTCCCCTCTTGTATTGGCACTTACCCTTTTTCGGTGCAGTATTTTGTTTGCAATAGCTCAGGGTTTGGATTTGTTATGGGGTCACTGAATATGCTCAGGCCTTTCTTTGCTAAGCCCCTGGGACAGGAGCAGCAAGATGTGCAGCCACCTCCACAGAGCCTGTTCAGGGCAGGAGAGACACTCTGCAGCCAGGCTTGGCACAGGAGGCTGGAGGTGTAGGCAGGGAAAAATCCTCTCAGCAGCTCAGGAAAATGTGATGTGTCTGCCCAGCTACATAGTCCCACTTAGGGTGCAAGTAAATAAAACTTATTTACATGGTTCTTAAAGAGAATACATAAAGAATTGATTCCTGACACCTTCTAATAAATACATAATCATGGAAGAATTCAACAAGTTTGCTTAAAACTGTCCTACCAGCTTTTAAAGCTGTCTTACCAGGTTTTTTCTCCTGCTTTTTCTCAACTAAGCAGAGCCCATAACATTCTGGTCCATAGCATGTTTAGTTTGTGCTAGTCATTTATTAATCCTCAACAAAATATTTGTCGGTTAAATGTTAAAGTCAAGCACAATCAGAGGAAATGTAACAAACTTGCACAACAAAGGGACTCTTGGTCCTGCTCTCAAAACCCATGCAACCATCTGATAAAATCTTTCTGAATCCAAATTCAAGTATTACAGTCTGAGATTGTGGTACACGGTCTGGTAAATTGGCAGAGCCTGAGAGCAGTTACCAGCACCTGCCCACATGGTACCTATCTTTGCTTTTATAAGACCCACTTTCATTTACAGTTTTCTAGAAGAGAAAGTTCAAAGCAGCAACAGCTATTTAATACGTGTAGACTTTCCTCTATATGCCAGAGAAATTAATACTAAAGAAATTTCCCCAGTTGTCTTTGACTGCGAGTGCCACTTAAAAATCCTGCCAGACTCTCAGCCCTGTTTCCTTAATACCTGCAGGCTTTGGGGCATTAAGTACATGTAACACACTGTGAGGCAAGAAATAGTATTTCTCACACAGGGCATGGGGAAACTGAGGCAGGGGGAGGCTGAACAACGTGGCTGGAGACACACAAGGGTAGCTGTGCCTTGCTGTAAGGTTGTGCAGCCAGGTCAGGCAGGTTCTGGGGGCAGCTCTTGACAGCTGGCTGGACTTTCCTCTCCCAGGCTGAAAAATCTGCTGGAGCACGAACAACACAGAGGATGGACTATCTGCCTGCTCTTCCACAGAGAGGTTAAAATAAAGGCAAAGCTGGCAAGGGTTAAAGGCTATGAAACTCAACATTAAACAGTCCAGCAGTTCCACCAAGGGTTAAGACATGCCTGTGACACCGGGAGACACAAAGGGACTCTCCTTCTGTGCTACATATGTAGATGGGTATTAAGGACATGCATCTCTCCTCATCTAAAATCATGAATTTTTATGAAGTAAGCCCTGCATTCCCATAATTCAGTAGGGTGCACTTTGCAGACCCTAAAGTGCTGTCACTACAGAAGGTTTCATTGCTTGCACCTGCTAAAACATTTGAGGTATTTGAGAGGCAGTGAAACACATTTGCTTTTCATTTTATCTGACTTTGAAAATCTTTGAAGTGTTTAATAGTAGTCCAGAAAAGATTTCTGCCTCTTAATCATTTACTTGTAGGGCACATTCTCCACTGGTAGCCTGTCAGGCAGAAAACGAGTTTAGCCCAGTTTTATTAAGTGCCACATGCCGAGTCAGTGTTCATTAAAGGTGTTTTAAGGTTTGAATTATGTAATTTATGAGAAAAAGAAATACAAAATTCCATTGTTTTATTAATATGCAGCACAGGATATACTGCTAATAACATACTTTTTAAACAGAAGTTTTATTAAAAAAAATGCTTTTATAGGGGGCTACAGATAGGCTTCTAAAAATCTCTTTTTCCCTGTTCAATAAAATTCAAACATTTTAATTCAATCAACATAGATTTGAAAAAAGGAACTATTCTTAACCTCTCCTTTCGGTCACTTTTCTTTACACACATTGTAGACAAAGGGGGAAAAGCTAAAAAAAAAAACACTACTGGAAACATTTTTCCTCCCCTTTTTAATAGAAGTGACAGTATATTGTATTAAAAGCAAGCCAAAGTTGAAGCCTACAGACAGATGTTAATTCACCCTTTAAACAGAACAAAGCCAGAAGAGAACAGAAATGGTAAAGGGAAAAAAAATAGAAATAAAAATCCTGCATTATAACCCTAGGAGACACTACTTTCCAGAATTATTTTAAATTGCCCCCATAGATTCACAGCTAGTGGGATATTTTTAATTAGACAAGGGCTTAATGCAAACTTTTGGTAGCCCACTAAACTATTTTTATGGTCTGCATTGTTTTAATATTGTAAATAGATTTTCTTCAGTGTATACAAAAAGCAGAACTTATGAAATACAAGAAGTGGTATATTTTTTTTCCCCAACCTGTCTGGCTCGAGTTACCTGAGCCCACTCCTGGAAGCCCAAGGTACTCCTGATCCTGTAGCTGGCGCTGGCAGAGGATGTCCCTGTCCCCTGAGACAGGACCACACCAACCTAGGGCTCTCCTTACCCCATCTCTGGGGCAAAACTCCCACCAGCATCCTGTTGTTTTGCTTGAAAAAGAGGTTGTGAGGCCTCAGAAACCAAGACCTGAGCTTAATATGAACTTTTATTGCCATGGGAAAGTCCTAGTTACCCAAACTTACACCAAACTGGAATTCATTAACCCCTTCAAGGCAGGCCAGGCTGCAGTTCCTGCACTGGCGGGTTTGTTTTGTTTCTTTCTGTTTAATTTATTTCATTACTTTGCCATTTACTGACACTTTGACAAATCCTGGGAACAGAGGAACACTGGTGCTTTGGGTTGGACATGCTGTGTCCACAAGGCTGAGTTGCTGGATGGCTCAGGCTGTGCAAAATGGAAAGAGCTGGTACCCACAATCAGTGCTATGGGAAAGCTTGAGAAAAAATAACCATTGCAAATGCCATGCAAGTCACCAATTTCGGTGAGTCGTATGTGACTAATCCTGCTCCTATTTTGCTAATGGGATGATCATGTGGAATCTTATCATAGTTTATGGAGAGGGATGCATTAGTATCCGACTTTTGAGATTTGGTTCTTCCAGCTAGCAAACTCTGCATATACCTCATAAACATCTGATGTAAAGAGGTAACACTCCATGCAAGGGATACTGAGAGTCAATAATTGCCAAAAATCTGCAAAATATGAAGTCGGGACACTGAATAATTGGTCACATAGAGAATACAAATGTGGTATCAAAACATCTTGATTAGGGATAGTAATTATACTTGAACACAACCATTAATTTTTAAATTTAATTTAAAAAGAGGGGAAAACATAACTATATCAAGAATTTGTTCATTTGATCCAGGGTAACATTTTTAATGAATTCTCTGGAAGCATGAGCCAAGAACTCTTAAAAAAAACCTTGCCCTGCAGAAAACGCACCTCTAAAAACCTATGAAACGTTATTTTTAGTGAGTCCTCCTTTTATGGCAGGCACATGCTTGTAAAAGCTGCCATTGTTTGTGTGGAAGGTGTGAGGAAAAAAATACAAGGGGAAAAACTGGCAGATGCTTTACCTTACAGCATCCTAGCTGGTTTAGAGATGGCCTCTCCAGCCCTGGCTCTGCTGAGGAGTCATTGGCACGTGCAGCTTTGCTGACTGCAGCACTTGGGGGATTTGTGAGCCAACGCAATGCATCAATTTTTGCTCCAGCTCTAAACTACAGTTGTCAGAGATGACCTCCTGAATCACTAAGGGAGGCTCCTTTTGGGAGGAAATTCAGCAACGTGGCAGTCGTACTGACATCACTGCAGCCCACCAGAGGTGTGGAGGTGGGAGGAAGTACGGATGAGTCTGCTTCTTCTTTGGAGACTTTCAGAGTGGTCTATGTGCTGCGGCCACGTCCACGCCTGCTTGGAAAGGATCCTTCCCTTGGGCACATAAGTAAGGAGCAGAATACTTATCTGCCAGGCTCCTCACCTCATCCCCAGAAGATGGGAGCACTCCTTACCTCTCTGAAGTTGCTAGGGAGAAGGTGTTTTTAATTCAAGTGGAGGAACTAGCTGCTTGAGTTTTATTGCAGAATCATGCTAGTAATACATCCAGATTACTGCAGCTCACAGTAAGGAAGTCAATTTATAATGACTTTGCCATTGTCCTGTTGCTAATGTGCCACATTTGATTCCCCTCAGCTGGCTTTGAAAGGTCTCTTTGAGGAAGGAGGAGATAGCACCCTTGCTTATGAAAAAGGCAAATTATACCCAGGGGCAACACTGCTGCACAACAGGAAAAGGCCAGCCTCCTCCCAGGAGACATGGCCCCAAATTAAATGCAAGTAATTTCCTGACTAACCTGTGATTTCTATCTGGTTGTGGCTTCTGGCATACAGCTAAGTCTCCAGTTCTGCTGTTCTGTTCAGCAGGTCTCACATGTGCTTTCACTTTCATTTCCAAACTTTAATATGGAACAGCCCATCCACACAACCTGCTGCTCAGGCAGCAGGGGCCAAGGATGCTGGCTCTGGGTTGTGCAGCCATGGGCAGGAACAAGGACTGTCTGGACGTCAACCCACAAGAGAGGTCCCTTCCCCACAATAGCAATGTGCCAGCAGAAGAGATGGCAGTGTGGGAAAGAGCCACACGTTCCTGTGAATGGTTCTGCCAGGTCCCATGTGCCACCCAAGAGGGTTTTGGGTTTGGCTGCTCCTTTCCCTCTCACCAGCCTAGAAGTGATGTGAGCTACCACAGGCATTAGAGCTACCACAGGGTTAGAATAACCTATGACAGTAACTTTCTACTATACAGTGGGCAGGTCTCCATTGAGAAAATTGCTGGGTTTAGGTCAAAATTACTTTTGTAGAGCACCAACAAAGGATTCAGTGGCAGTTTGGAGTGGTGGGAGACCCTTAGATGTTCTGTGGCTGGCCAGACATCAGCTGAGGAGGAGACACCTTGGGAAGGGGATGTATGCTGGTGGGTCCCATGGAGTATGGGAGTGAGGAGTCCCATGGAATGATGCAAGGACAGAGCCTTCAGAAATAGCACAAATTACGTTCAACCTTTCTATTGTTATTTCCAGGAGAAAGCACAGCCCGGAAGGAAGGAAGGAACAGCAGGTACAACAGCCTGTAAGCTCCATGGGGGAAGCGATGACGGATTTATTTTACTAGAAGTACTCTACCATGATTTATCCCAAATAGCTGTCTTCTCTTTTACAGCATTGGGGATAATTTCTAGGGACACTGTAGCACTTTTGCATTGGGAATGATCTGTTTGGTAGATCATCTGCATATGGGCTGCAGACACCAGTGAAATGATGCATGTAGAATTTGGGTGAATCAAATGGCTGACCCCCTTTTAAGTCATAAGTATGGTGGTTGAAAAGTCCATGACAATAAATACAGGGACATGTCAGAATCATCTCTAGAAACTATCTAAAGTGGAAACTATTGTGTGTATGGTCAATGGTTTATGGTAAATTCAGACATCAGCTCCCTTACTGCTACCTGATATCAGCAAAGATAGGAAGTGATCATACATTGAATTATTTTTTCTTAATGAATGTAGACTTTAAGGAACTTTACACTCAAAAGGCATTAGAACAGTTCTAATGTTTTATTAACATCAAGCTGGAGAAAGAAGCAAGATAAATCTTTTAACATTTAAGGTCCAGAATAGAGTAATTTATTTTTCTATTGGTTTTAGAATTTCATTTGAGAGTACTGTTTTGCCACTGTTTCTTCTTTTAACTTAAATAATTAATCTATAATGTGTCTTCTGCTGTAGCAGCAAAAGCATTCCTTCCACTAGTAATGGTAAAATTTCTACTAGTGTGAGTAAATTCATAGTGGTCACCACGTAAAGAAAAGGCTGTACTATAAAGAGACTGTACCAGTTTTATTATGCTGATATAATCAAAATAATAAAACCTCTGTGTGTAAAAGATAAGAGATACTTGTGCCATTTGTTGAGAAATTGGCACAGGAACAGCAGTGAATGAAATACATCTGGGATTGATAACCTGGTTCATATAGTAAATAACAGGTTGCACAAATTTAATCAGTTGGAAAATTATTACATGCGTAAGTAGATACTCTGTGGGGGGCGAAACTTACACTTGATGCACAAGTCTTAAATAGTCAGTCTGCTCTTGATTTTGTTGTGAAAATGCTTATCTGTTTCAAGCCAAGGTGGTTCTTGGGTTGGGGGATTCGTTTTGATTTCTGAAATAACTGGCCTACAAAAAAGAAATAGAGATTTTAATTTTGATCTTACTGCCAATCAAAGTATAAGATGTTTCCTTCTGATCACCTCTATCTTAGGCCCAAAAGAACCCCAAAATTCAAGCAGAAATAGCTGTAATGGTGTGAATTTCATCCTCATTTCTGATCGAAACATATGAGAAATAACCAGTTTAGGCAAGGTTTCTTCATGAGGTTAAAAATAGATACCAGCTTGGTAAAGAAGTTCAGAAATACTTTAATACCCCCAGGCAGTACTTTTTGTTTGTAAGAAAACCAAACAATAAACCAGGCTCTTGTAGGAAACTTTTGCAAAGAGCATTTTCCCATTAATTTCTGTGGGGAAACATGCCTCAGGTGTTTCAGTTATTGCTAATGCTTTTGTTGCAGAACGTTTTTAGTATGCTACAAGACATATGTAGGTTGATATATATATTAAAAAAAAGACAAAAGAAAATATTTTTTCTTAGCATTTGGGGTTTTTTTTCATACTTGGACTTAAACTTTGTATTGGGTGAACTTTTGTTTTTGGTGACATGTCCCTGTTTACAATAGAAAGACGAGATGTTTCATTTTCCCTCGGTATTGCTCTTAGGAAATGCCACAGCATTGTATTTACAAGATACCCTGAACTGTCAGTTTCCTTGAAACACAATGTATTTAATACAAAGCCATTAAGCCTTGTAAAACTGTCAAAATTGTAAATGACACTTGTAATAAAACCTTGTCGCGTGACCGGCCCTGGCTAATCAGGGCTGATGATATCACTGCAGCTGATCACGGCTGGGGCTCTGCGCTCTTCGACAGCTTTATGACCTGCGTGGATTTGTGTTATTAAAATTGTACAGTTTTGTAAGGAATCTGGGATTTAATAAAGCGGCAGAGAAACTACAAAAGGGACAATATATCCCCGCTAAAAATGAGTCAGGCTTTAAAAGGAAAAAAAAATAATAAAAAAAAATAAAATTAAAATAAAAAAAAATAAACAGATACAGAGCGTGAGCCCCGGGCGCCTGTGTGCGTGTGTGTGCATGGGAACAGGGAAACCAGGAGAGGTGCTCCCTGCCCAACTCACACGGGCTCGTATAAACCACTTTTATGTATTTATAGCTCGGCAAATACCTTGCATCTGTGAGACCATAAAACAAATTACAATGTATCCAATTGCTTCAAGGTGGCGAATTGTGCTTAAACTTAATGACTTGTACAGATTATAGGAGAAAGAGCATTACCTGTTTAATGTCTTTTTTAATAAGTAATTCCCAAACAAGTATAGTAAATGGGAGGTTGGGAGTTTGTTTTGGTTTGTTCTTTCTTTCTGTTTTTTTTTTTTTGATTTGGTTTTGTTTTTCCACCCCCTGAGATGCAAAGAGAGCAAGCCCTTGCCCTTGTGAATGCAAAGTAATGTGCCCTTTTATTTATTTTGCAATCCTTGGAACTGCTCCCCAGAGCACAAACATGTCAGAAAAGGAGAGACAAGGATACATATTCTCCAAAAAGAGAAAAAATATCTATAAATTCATCCTAATGGGGCAGATATCAGAAAAATGTGTTGGATTGAAGGCACATAAATCAGCCCTGGTTTCCTGGCATGAGCTGGCACTGCGTGCCTTATAGTTCAGCCAAATTATTCCATTTGTTTCTGAAGATATTTTAATCCCTGGTGACCTCAAACTTCCCGTGAACCAGGGCCTGAACAAAAGGCCGCCCACTGTCTTTGCAGTAAATCTGTTGTCTCCCTTCTCGGCCCGCAACCTGGGATCATAGATCACCCCTGCACCGCAGCTTGCTTCAATTTACTCAATTAACTTGAGTAAAGCACTTGTAAGTTTGCAGATGTTGCTTTATTATCAAGGCCTAAAATGTACACGAGGGTTCAGGAGCCCAAGGTTACGGGGAGGTTGTGTGGAGGGGGAGGGAGGCACAGCCCCCTGGCCACTGCCTCGGGGCATCCTTGGGCTCTGCGCCCTCCTCGCAGCCCTGCTGGGCACCCACTGCTGTCCTGGGGGCTGGCCAGGGAGATAGGATAGCACAACGAGGGATTCCACCCCAAGATGAGATAACGTCGTGATTAACAGATGTTTAATTGGGCCATCCATCAAATGAAGAACCTGCCTTAAAGTCAGCGAGGCTAAGTAAATTATTTCCAACCCTGCAGGTGTTGGACTGGCAGCTCTATTACTCTTCTGAAAACGGGCTTTAGAAGATTTTTATATGAAAAGATAATTTATTTCTACAGGGACTCTTTGCAAGGGCATGCAGTGATGGGACAAAGGGGAATGGTTTTGAGCTGAAGGAGGGAGGATTTAGATTGGACATTAGGAGGAAATTCTTTGCTGTGAGGGTGGCGAGGTGCAGGAGCAGGTTGCTCACAGAAGTTGTGGCTGCTCCATCCCTGGGGCATGTGTTCAAGGCCAGGCTGGATAAGGTTTTAAGCCACCTTGTCTAATGGAAGCCGTCCCTGCCCAGGCCAGGAAGGTTGGAACTAGATGACCTTTAAGGTCCATTTCAATCCAAACCATTCTATGATTCTATTTATGTACATATATGTACATACTTTATTTATGTAATGCGCTTTTGGGTTTGGGCCCAGTTCTCTGTTATCTTGCATGCTGGGGAGAGATAGGAGGAAAACCAGTCACCCTCTCACCACATCATCTGTTGTATCACATCATTTAATGACTTCCCATCAGCCAGTAGCTACAAGGTAGAGAAAAATCTTGCAGAATTGATTGGGTCAGTCAACACAGCCCAAACTCCACGAGCATTATGAAGACATGGGTGATGTGGAGTCAGGGGGCTTGGGTGCTGCAGCTCCTGTGGCTGGTGCAGGGTCAGGAACACTCAGATATTTCACTGTTTGATGGTCTGAGGTTATGACCAAGGTTCATACCTGGTTATATAGGGTTTCTTATTTTCAGTTCATGTGGTTTTCCCTCCTTTTAAGATTCCTCTTTGATTCTTAAGTCATCCCCTAAATCTCTGTCAAAAATATCATGGAATCTACAAAAGGTTTCAGGTGAAAATTACATTAAGAAAGGTGATTTTTCAGTCAGTTTGCAGCAGAATTCTAATTGTTAGATATTATTAGGGGCTAGGAAGTGTTAATTTAAAAGACCTGCAGATTTTTAGCAAAAAATATTAGGCCAAACCTTTAACATGGAGGGGCCTGAGGCCAATTTACTTAATGGAAGTTCTGTTTACATCAGGTCACAATTTGGCCTGAAAACTGGACCTTAGCACATCGTGAGATCACTTAGCAAGTGATTTCAGTGTTGTAGATTTCACAGCAAGTTTAAGTTAGCTATAAACTGAGCTTTTTAGGGAAGCTCAACTTAATAACCATTTAACCTGCATTCATTCTCTTCTTCAGCACTTAATTTTAAGTGCTTTTGTGATAGTTACAAAAGTACCCACGTGTAATTTCTGTGGACCATTTCCTTCTAGCTACAGCTTTTTCCTATTGACCTCCACTTGTTGCAGCAGAGAAGTTTTCAGAGCTGCTGTGATGCCCATTTCTGCTCTGATGTCCATTTCTTCTGTGCACCAGGGGTGTGAGGAAACTCTGAGCAGCCTCTCCCTCTCTTTCATTAATGTCCATAATCCCTTGGACACATTTCTTCCAAGGGACATGGCTAAAATTACAGTAGATTCTTTTGCATATTCTTCAGAACATCTTTAGCCTATATTACACCTGAGGAGTCAATAGTGCTTTTAGTGTGCAGCAAAATGCTCACTGTGAAAGAATAACAGGAGCAGCAACACCAATGCCAACAGCTGTCAGGGGTTTGCCTTGCTGGTAGTCAATTGATAAGATATTACATGATCACACTTTTTGTGATCTGTGTGTCCCTTACAAGGATGTCAGATAAGACCAGATCTTTAGAAGAGCAAGAAAAGAAAAAAACCCTAAACCTGTGTTCCTGGATCTCTTTCATCCCTTACAGCATTCATTCTATGCACAGTATGCTGATAGTTTTAGAGATTCTTAGCTTTGCAGGCATCTTTATCAGGCTGTGTTGGGCTTAAAGGGTTTTGGCATATGAAACAATTTCTAATGGTGACATAAATTGAGCAAACTGGAATGAGTTAAGTGAGGTCCGACTCTGTAGGTTGCTCCTGCATCATCTAAACTGAAACTTGGGTTTGATAGTAAGCCAAATTTTCAGTCCTCAGTTTTCAGTATATGTAATGCTTTAAATGGAGAAGTCAAACTTAATCTCTGGGGAAGTCACATGGCTCACAAATGTGCATGCAAATGGCTTCATACAAGTTTTGTGTAATATTTTGTGTGTGAAAGTCTCTCAAACTCTTCTCAGCTTTTAACTTTCATAAAAGTCTTTAATTACTCTTTGAATATGCTATTATATTTCTCTTTTTACTCACAGCATTTTTTAAAAATAGTGGTCTGTTTTGTTTCTGTACATAATGGAAGTTAATAAAATATGTGCCAGAAGCCAAAAATATGATGAGCTACAAGGCATACTCCAGACTGTAAGGAAAAAGAAGAAAGAGCTGGCCTGTAATTCCACAGTTTATCTGTATTTTTACTTAGAATAGATATTACTTTTGGTCTGTTTTCCCCAAAATATCTGGCTTGAATCTAAATAATTTGCCCCCTTTCTAAATTTGTAGCTCACCAATTTGTGCTCATTTGAAATCTGTCCCCTGTGCCAAAACCTGGTTATTGTTTAAGCCCAAAGTTTAACTCTGAACCAGAGGTTCTCCATGTCTTTTTCTTTTTCATCAGCATACCTAGGTTGGATCAGAGCTGTTGAATTCAGTCAGCTGAGGAAGGAACCTCAGCAATGTGCTACAGATCCATACATTTATGCGGTTTTATTGCTGCAGTAGAAAGAAGCAATGGCTCTTCACATAAGAAAAGGCACAGAAGACTCTTCTGCCACTGGCATAAACTGAAATGGCAGCTCTCCTATCTAGACTCCCATCTTTTAATAAAAATAATGTCTTCTGCCTTGAAATCTGTATTGCACTGGACACAACTTATGCAGCGTGAAGGACAGATTGCTGAGCTCATATAACACTTTGTTGTTGCTGGAATGGGGAATTCTCTCTGTTCCTTCCTTACTCTTCTGTCTTCCATTGCACTCCCAGCCTGATGAGTCTCTGCATCCCTGCACAAAGTTTTTCTGGGCCATTGCTCATCTCATGCAACCTGGTAATCTGGTTGAAAGGCTAGCAAAGCTGGAGCAGCACAAGGTGTGAGATGACTCTGGGGTTTGGTAGCTGCAACTGCACGTGAATTAGATGTGTGTGCTGCCACGCAGCAGCTGCCATGTAAGAAGCTATCTCTGCTCAGATCCTTTCTATCAATACACCAGCTGTCAGCCATCGATAAGCTGCTATCTAAACCTGTTACCTAAAACCTCCTTTGGGTGTAACTATTCCAGCTCGAGCCACTGTGATGTTGGTGCTGTTTTTGACAATTTGCAATCAGGAAACAGCCACTGACTTGAAAAGGAGATAAGTCAGCTCTCAGCCTGTAAACCATAGAGCCATCATCTCAAGCATGGCAAGGTCTATGGGGAAGCAATATCCTGTCCTGGTATAGTTGCTGCTGAAAAGCCAGAAACATGTACAAGGCAGGCAGCCTACTGTCAGGCTCCTGTCATTACTTTCTTCAAGATTTTCACAGTTCAGGAATGCTGGGTGGAAAGGGCTCATGGCTATACCTTGCCATCACTTATTTCCTTCCAAATCCCAGCTTGGAAACAGTTCTGAAATAATTTCCTGTACATGATGAGGTATACCTTTTTACCCTCTTGTTTCTTTGGGACCTCGCACTTGGGACTGTGAACTAAATAAAGATCTCTTACTACGCTATATTTGCCAGTTATTTAACAGAATTACATTGCACTATGGTACTGAGAGGCATTTGTTTCAACATCTAGTGTGGATCATGCACTCTCAGGCCTTTTACAGAATAGCTGAAGTGTGATGCTGTGAGCTTGTGTGTTGAAATATCTGTGTGCTTTTTCCAGCTGTGTCTACTGGGCAATCCCAATTCTCTCTCTCTGCCTAGCTGGGCCTGTTCTTAAATCTGCTAAAAGGGGCCCTCTCTGCACTAGCACTGCTCCTGGGGCATGGGAACGTTTTCAGCGGATCAGACCATTCAGCATTGTTGCACTCTGCTTCTCACCAGCATGTCTTCTTCACTTTGTCCCATATGTTTGGGCTAACCTCTCTTTCCCCTTACAAATCATTCATCTGTGAACTACTGGCACCCCTACCCACATATTTTTGGATGCACCTCAGTAGGAAATGTTTGAAATCAATGGACCTTAAAGAATATCACAAGCAGGTCCAACTTTATATTCCTAATGAAAAGTCTTAACAATGTTGCTTCAGACTCAGCTGCAGTTCAGCCTCTCACTTTCCTGCTTCTAACTACAATTTTATTTGTATCTTGAAATCAAGTTCCAGGAAATTCCATATGGTCTTGTTGTGAATCATGAGCCTACTGTGTGTCTTCTCTGAATACTGGCTTGGCTTTGCACAAATTTACATTGTGCAAATGTAAATTTGCAGAATAAAAACTCACATTGACTTCACTGGAAGAAATTGACATTTTTCTTTGTTGTTGGTATGAAAAGTAAAACAAAAATATTTTGTAAAAATAAAAAAAGATGTTTGGCAGATGTTTGTGGGTTGAAATGATAACTATAAACACAGGGGTTTTTTTTCCAACAGAATTGAATTTTTGATTCCAACTTGCATCTTTTAAGTAATTATTTTATTTCTAAAATGAAATTTTACAAGATTGTCAACCAGAGTTTGTTTTAATCTGGGGAATGAGGGTGTTCTTTTTCAAATTCAGGTCCCACTGTCCCATTGTAATCAACTGTTGAGGAACAATAAAACTAATGAAACTTTTTCGTATTCAATTTTCATTTTTTTACCAAGAAAAGTAAGAAAGCATCTCATGCAAAATAATAAAAGCAATGTGAAGGTCACCCAGTACTCTGGGGAAGTTGGGATGTGCTTAAATTGTCAGTGATTTTGAGATAAGTTAGTATCCTTTTTCTCTTTCCATTTACAACATCAATAGGACAATGATCACCAGAGATGTAGACTAGGACAGTCCTAATAAAAGACATTTTGGGTGTCTGGTTTTTTTTTTTTGCAATTGAAAGTCATGAGATTCTGTCAATTACACTGAAGACTGTTTTGTTGGCAGTGGTTGGATCTTTTATTTTTTTTTTACATGAGCAAAGTTGAATAATATACAGCAAATTGAATGACAGATACAATTTTGAAGGCTAAAACCCCAAACCTTTAAGCAGTGATTTAAAAGCTAATTATTATGGATATAGCCATTCAACATTCATTTCTTAATATTGTTCCCTCAAGAAATAGTGATTTAGTCAACCAATTATTTTATCTCTTTTAGGGATACTTTCTTAATTGCAAAACAATCTAAAAATATAATCAGCATGCTAAATACATGTGGTATCTTGTTTAGAATGCCATGTTGGAGGAAGAATGCAATTAAACTGTCAAAACGTAATTGTTTCTCATATTTAATTTAAAGAGGTTGATTCACATTTGCTTTTCATGTTTAGGAGTTAAAAAACCAAGCAAGCTACTAGTACAGCTACTAGCTTTTAATAAATACAACATAAGCTCAGAGCAGTAACGAAAGCTGCCTCTATCACGAGATGTTGCTACCAACAGATAGGCAAATGTTCCCACTTTTTCACTTCTTACAAAACTGCAGTTCAGAATTCAGACTTTCAGTATGTGAGACAATACTTGTCATTTCAGGTGCAGCTCTAACATGAGGAGAGGTGAGAACTGCACATTCTTCACCCGTGTCATTGCCTTTGGAGCCACTGCTCCTCACAGGCATCTTCCACCCATTGCTGTTTCCTCCTTGCTACTGGAAGAGGTTTGGAAAAAGGGGACCTTGAGCCGGGATCCATCACATTTAGCTTTCTTCCTCATGACTCCTGATCTGGAGGAAGGGAGATCTACAGACCTGCAGTGACTTCACCCTTGTAGACCTACATCCAAGCCCACATTTCTGGTGGGAGCAGATTTGCCTGTTAAACCATTGCACACTGAGTGACAGTGTAAACATAGAGCAGTGCAGTCCTGGGGCTGCTGCTTCACAGGATCCAAACCATCAGTGTCATGGAAGGAAATGCTAGATCAAATTAGGCAGGTGCAATAACTTCAAAGACAGCTCTGAGAAGAGAATTCTCCCATTTATACTGATGCATGCAGGTATTTTCAGCATTATCTCAAAATAACCACTTTTTACTTCCAGGTCAGAATAAGTAGGTTTTTCTCCTTTTCTACTAAATGTTGTGTTAGTTCAGTGGATCTATACATTTTATTTTTTTTTGGGGGTAGCAAATGACTTTTTCAAAGTTGTATGACATCCATGTAAGGAAAATATTTGAGTGAAAATAATCTGCTGTCAGGAGCTTTTCAATCCCACTTATCTCTTGACCAAAGACAGAAGCCCTGTGGAATCCATAGTACTGGGATTCAACTTCATATCTTGGATGGGGTGGAAATCTAGTGAGTACCATGCTGAATTTCATTTTGTGGTAATAATCATGGTATCAAAAATTATTCCAACCTACTCACCTGAGCCCCTTACATGTGGGTATTGCTGCCTCAAGTGGTACATTTTCAGGTGAATTGGCATGAAACACACATACAAATGCAAGACAAAATGTCATAGTTATACACACATTTCCAGTTCACGTCTGCTTTTCCTTTTATAGGTTATCTAACCATTTATTTGAAAAATTACACTGTCTTTAAAATGCTCTCATTTAAGTTCTGTTTCTGAAAATATAGATTACTGAGATTGCTGTTTTTTTATTATTATTTTGTAATTGTATTGTTTCTTATGTATTATTTGAATCATATGTATTATTACATATACAAACAGAGTGGATTTACTTTGATTTTAGATTATATGTTTTGTCTGTTCTGTAACAGGAACAATAAATAGAACTAGCAGATTGTTATCCCATCTATGGGTGGGATAAGAAAGTGCTGAGAACTCATCTTAGCAGGTGGGTTTCCCACCTATTTGTTGCCAGCTGAGTAGATTTGCAGTTTTATTCCTACATACAAAGGCAGGATCTGGCAGAAATATGGTCAAAGATCTGTCTGCCTCTATCTCCTAACATCTTCCTGTCTCCTTACAGAATTCTCTTTATTTCCTAAGAGGGTCCAGCTGCATGTGAGATGCTGTTTGGGAAGGGAACATCCTTGGTGCAAATTGAAGTACAAACAAGACTCTGGTAAGCACAAGCTAAGAGGTTTACACCTATGCTAAAGCTGAATGGACATGGATTTACACCAAATTGCAGGTAACATATCCTTTTCTATAGAAAGAAATCCCTGTTGAATATTTTCTACTGTAGTCTTACCCAAAAATCCAAACCCAGGCAAGACATACAATGTGGAAACAAAGTCTGCCTATCAGTTGATGGAAAAGTGTAGAGTGACTTTGTGGCCAAAGGCCCTGCTAGAAAGGGTGTCGGTCCTATAACACATCTCACTGTGTCATGAGAGACCTCAGTCTCAGGTAGTGCCTAGGGAGCAGGAAAGAAAAGTGACACCAAGTCCATACTGTCTAATTTAAATGTTACTTGAGTATTTGGCCTTAAGCATGTGAAACCAACTTCTATCCAAATTCTTTTTTTGGTTTGTGCCTGTATTGTTCTGCCTCACCATAAAAAGGAAAATAGATTGCAGAAACCTGTGTTTCCTGCAGGGCTTTGCCTCTTCTGTGACAGCACGAGTGGTTAGAGGGAGTCCAGAGTCTTGGGGGGACTGTGGGTCCAGAGTACCTCAGGATGGTGAAAAGCTGTTCTTTGAGGCACTTCCTGGTCCTTCTCTGTCACATTTACCAGCTAGCAAGGTCCAGGATAAAGAAAAGCAATGTAGCTGCTGTTTTGCCTTCTTTATGTTATCACTACCTTTTCACAGAATCACAGAATCATCAAGGCTGGAAGGAGAACATTCAGTCCATCCATCAACACCCAGCACCACCAAAATCACCCCTAAACCATATCCCCAGGTGGCGCATCCAGATGCCTCTTGAACACTTCCAGAGATGGTGATTCCATCACCCCCTGGGCAACCCAGTGCCTAAAAACTCTTTCAGTGTTTTTTTTCTGATGTCTAATCTGAATCTCTCCTGGTGCAACTGAAAGTCATTTTCTCTCATCCTTTTGCTTGAGACAAGGCAGAATTGACCGACCTCCACCTCACTACAACCTCCTTTTGGGCAACTGTAGAGAGCAATGAGGTCTCCCCTGAGCTTCCTTTTCTGCAGACCAGACAACTCCACTTCCCTCAGCTACTCCTCACAGGACGTGCTTCACTAGACCCTTCACCAGCTTTGGTGCCTGTTGCGTGTTTTCAATGTGCTTCTGACCTGAAACCAGGGCAAGGCTGGACTGAGGATGCCCCATCTATGTCTGCTAACACCTGGCCAAGGAGGAGCCCCATATCCACAGCCAGAGGTGTATGGGGGGCTGCATTTTAGCAGTCTGATCCTGCAAATCCTCAAGTCCTGCCCCAGCTCTAAGTGGCTCCACCAGAAATGGAAGCAGATTAAAAATTCCCCATGGTCCCTACACTTTTGCAGTCGTTCTCATCAGAAAAAATCCCAATTTACCCGTGCCAGGCCAGCCCTCGACTCGACTCAGGGAATTTCAGAGGAGATTTGTATCCCAAAAGAGCAGGCATTAGGGTTGCCAGTTTGAAGCATGACAAAACCCAGCCGCCTCAGTCGAATGGCTGCTGCCCACGCCCCACTCTGTCTGCACATGTGTGGTGCTTGGGATAACAACTGCCAAGTCCACAGTAAAAGGGGCCAGGCAGGAAGCCAGCCACATGGCTACTCTAAATGATATTAATAAGACTTTATAAAAAAGTTAAAAGTGCAACGTAGCTTTTCAAAGTGTTTCTTAGAGATCTCTACATGTGTATAGGTGTTTCATGTCCATGAGATAGGGGTTTGGGGTAAATTTAATGCAGTATTCTTTTCAGGCTAAGAATTTTTTTATTATTTTTTTTTCCCTCCTGAAAGCCGTTGATATAAACTGGGACTCATTAAAAACACCTTGCGTTTTGCTTTTAGAAATTTTTAATTTATGTCATTCCCTGGATCATTAGAAAGCAATGCAGCATCAGCAACTATTCTGAAGGAGCCCTTGCAAGAAACAGAATATTCCTGCTGCAGTCGACGGCAGTAAAAAGGTGCTTAGCACTTCTCAGGAGATGCTGAGTGTCTCTCCCCGGCCGAAGTCCAGAGATAGCATTCCCAAAGGACAGATACAAGGATATTAAAAAAGACTTTGATCAAAGAAATATTGCTTCTTTCCTCCTTTCACTAAGCAGATGTGCAACGTGTCTTGGGAAAGAAATAGAAAAATTCCTGAGTGATTTATTTGATGAACCTAGTTTTAACCCAGGTTATTGCATGCCTGATACGGTGATGCTGGTTATTAGTTTCCAGTTGAAAATGACCAGATAGAGAACATATTCACTTCATCAATATAATACATTTATTGGTTGTCAAGAGAGTCACATCACACAGATATGTAAATCTGTCACTTTGTCTTAAAAGTGTATTTCTCTATTACAATGTTGCTTGATGTATGTTTTAAGGCAGTAAGGCCTTTTAAATATTAAAAAAAAACAAGACATGGGGGAAGATTTGTCTATTCAATCACAGGATTTAAGACATTAAAAGCAGATGCATCATTTATAAAAGTAGGATTTTATCAAATGCCTTAGCAAATGAAAGAATCATATCTACCATATGTAGATATGTGAATTAAAGAAACCTCCTTTCCCAGGAAAATTAACAAACTCTTGCTAGCATGAAGCTGGATTAGTCCTTGAAACTGGTTACTAGTTGACCACAAATCTCAATTTGCTGTGTCAAAATTAAAATAGAATAGAGTCTTTGTTTATATTATGCAAAAAAAAATGTCATTCTATTTAAATGTCTGCAGCAGTAATGCTAGCTTTGAAAAAAATGCATTCAGCTCTGGAGCTAAAGGAACCTAAAGAAGTTTAGTTGCAATTTAATTAAAATTTGCATTAAAAACTGCAAGAACTACCAATGGCAATAAGTATTAAAAATAGCAAGAAACTAACTAAACCCATATTTCTCTCTTCAAAATGTGCAAAACTGGCTTTTTAAAAATATGATGAGACTCTATATGTCAAAGTAAAAAATAACACCCACACCATGGCGTATTATGGTACTAATCCTTCCCAAGGGTCCAGTGTGTTTGCCAACAGCTCTCCCTGCTCTGTGCAGAGTAAGAACAGGTTGCACAAGCACCCTGAAGTACAGAACCAGAGCTTCAATTTTACCCATTTTTTGGTGATGGGATGAGCAATATGGCACACAACTCGACATGACGCCTGTCGATTGTTACAGTAAGATTTGTACCAGGCTCTTAAGAAGTAGCTTAAGATGATGCAAGCTAGACATGATGGTAAACGAGAACAAATATTATTTATTTTGACTGTAAAATAGTAAGTGAATTATTGTGTGTGCATGTTAGTTATCATAGCGCAAATGCAAAGTAACTGCAGGACTAATTGTGAGACCTTTATTTGCCATAGAAAAGAGAACAGATCTCTGTCTCTGAACAGGTCCCACACTCTGGGCCTCATTGAGAAGACTCTCCAGATGTAAAACTGCCGCTGAAATTAAAAACTTCTATGTTTGCAGTGCTGCTGGAATTGGTGCTATATTGTCTGGGTTAAAATGGTAATTTACTGGCTGGGTGTCCTTGCTGAAAAGGATATTGCTTGTACAGAGGAGAACCTGACAATTCATATGCAACCAGCTTAAAATAAGGAGAGGTGAGCATGACAGGGGGGAATTTTGAAGCAGGTCGGAAAGGAAATTAAAAGGACATAGCAAACCACATAATGAAGATACAGACTTTTAACTCAGTTTGTTGAAGGGCTACAGATACACAGAATTGTCAGGGAAGAGTTCTGTCAGTGTCATCTCAGGTCTTCTAACCTAACATTTTAATGGAATTCATGACAGAGATTTGAAGCAGATGAGAAGAACAGGTCTGAATTTCGGTTTTTCCAACTGAAATATAGGGGTGTTGATAACTAGGTCTTTGGTTCCAGTTCATCTCCAGTGAAGACTGACTTAAATCTAACATAAGTAGTCTTTATTTCATCAGTTTACATTATAGTCTTCATCACAACAGCCCATCACTTTGCAAAATGTAATTCATTATCATGAAATAAAAAGCCAAGACTGAAAAGACACTGAGGATAATCACAGCCTGAGCAGTTTTGCTGGGTCTCCAGTGTGCATCGCTGGTTGCCTGGGCTTTCTATCCCTTTTTCAGCAGATTGGTAACTTCAGGAAGGAGAAGATGAAATTTTAAAAATGTTTTGCCGGTCTGGTCATGCTAGGAGAAGCTGCTCTACAGTAAATGATAATTCATTAAAAACTCTTAAAGAAACCATTAGATTATGAGATTGTTCAAGGAATTGCCTAGGGCCTTATGATGGTTTTTCCAGGAGAATTTCCTGGTGTGAATTTGGGATGGTGACAACTCAGATGTTCTGAAGTCAATGGTGAACCCAAATATAGCAATGTTAAACGGCCATGAGTCAGTTCTGCTTGCGCTCCATTCATTCCAGAGAACATTGCTGGCTTCCTTTTAGGATTTTAGAATATTACTGAAACAGTTTTTATGTCTGTTTTCCTGCTTTCTTGGCTTCAGTTGCAAGGAGAGAAGTTTCTGGGCTCAGAACCTATTGCAGTGGTCAAAAGGAATTATTCAAGACCTTAGAAACAAGGGTGAGAGGTAGGAAGTGTTTTGCTTTTGTTTTAAAAAACTGCTAACAGTTCCACACTGGAATAAAAACAATTACTGATACCTCCACTGTTTCACACAGCTGAACTGCTGCTTTCCAGCCAAAATTACCTCAGGCTCTTGATGTTTTAGGTGCCTCATGTACCTCCATGGAAAGCTTTTTAGTAGATCTCTCCACACTGTAGAGATTTCCAGGCATTGCACAATTCAGCTGCAGGAGCCTGAATGCAGCAGCACTCACACAATCTCTCCCCTTTCCTAAAATTTGGGGTTTGCAGTAATCCTATGGGTGCTGCAGGGCTCAAAGCAGAGGGAGATGGGGCTCTGCTGAGATGAAGGAGTTCACAGGTAGCCAGTGGCCAGCAAAGGTGTGTAGGTTAAGGCTCAGGATAAC
Source organism: Campylorhamphus procurvoides (assembly GCA_013396655.1). NCBI lineage: Eukaryota > Metazoa > Chordata > Aves > Passeriformes > Dendrocolaptidae > Campylorhamphus > Campylorhamphus procurvoides. The sequence continues at coordinate 1,353,555 of WBMV01007818.1, forward strand.
AGGTACTGCCCCTGCCTGCCAGTGTCCCATCCCTGACTGCACCTGCCTCTCCCTTTACACTTCATCCACCACCACTGCCAGTGTATTATCTGCTGCCTTGGTGCTCTGTCCTTCCCCTTCTCCTGTCCCCTCAAATGTCCTGGTTTTCCCCTGGCTCCAACCCCTACATACACACGCCTGCCCACATGCACCAAGCATAGTGGTAGTAGTAGCTTTTATTACTCTCAGTTCTTTATTAATGCCACATGTGCCGTTGTAAGGTTAAGTTATTAAGTGATATCCAATAATTGTCTCTGCTCTAAAGTGGACATTTCATTTAAGTATACTCATGTGGATCTGTTTCAGTACCATTTATCATGACCACATTTAAAGAAAGATTTCAATAGACCATTTCTCTCGTTCCTTTCTTTAACATAACTAGACCTTAAAGGTCCTGGTCAAAAATTAAATACAATTACCTTTGGACCAGCAAGAGGGAATGCGGGGCTTGCATGCACTTTGGAAGCTAAAATACAGATTTTACTGGGCTATCATCTCAGCTGCAGAGTTAATTTTACTGTATGTGTGCACTTGCTTACATGAAGGCATACAATGACCTGTTTAGTTTGGAGGGAAAAATGATGTCATTTGCAAGTAAGCTTTCAGCTGTGATATTTTATAATTGTTTAGATGAAAACCTGATAATCCTCTACTCCTTCACATAAACTGCAATCCATCTTTAAACTGCGATAATTCATAAAACCTGCAGCTTAATAAACTAACAAACCCCAGGCCTATGTTATTTTAAGGGAAGTCAATCTTTGATCAGTCAAGCTGAAATGGGTCTGATAAGTGGAGGCCTTACTCACAGGGAGCAGCACTCCAGTTTGTTATTGCTATTTGCTCATCATCCTCAAGTGCAAAATAAGCAGAAGTCTTTCCGAGCTTCTTATCTCTTTTCACTTTCTTCTCTAGATCTCTGTCGCTTTAATCCAGCATGTCTGCTGCTGGTTAACAAGGAAATCCTGTGTCAATTATCGCCAACAACTTCCTGCTGTGAAGCTGTGGGGAATCAAAGCTTTTGAGAGCCTTTTTCACACCAGAGAGTAGTGCAGGGCCTAATTAAATGGCCCTCATATCCTGCAGCCTACTGGTGGCCAAATGATAGAGAGCTAATGAATGATAACCTAATTTTTTTCCAAGAATTGTTTTGAGTCTTCCGGTCAGTTGTGCTTATTGAGTGGCAGCTCATTGTTCGCGCTCAGGACTGAGGAGGGTGTCAAAAGCTAAAACTGGGGAAAGATACCAATCTGCTTGGTTTATTGTGCCCAGACCTTCGATTATATAAATATATATATTGCATATCGGGAAGGATATTTGTTAAAAATTGCTTTGCTGAAATGTGTTGCCCTCTTTCCTTGATATGAATTGCTTTGGTGACTCTTATACACATGTGGGCTGCAAAATTGTCCTATAAATCCCCCTCATAAATGCTATCGCTACAATATTATTTTTACAGAATCACAGAATAAGGTATCTGCCATCGCTCATGCACAGCTGCCCCAGTTCCTCCTCCTCTTTTTCCTTCTCCTTTTTTTTTATTCCCTTCTAAAATCTTTCTATGAAGAACTTGATCTCCTGCCCAAACAAAACTGCAGCTCTTGTATGGCTGCTGCTTAAGATTAACTAACCTTATGCTAAAGTTGCACATAAAAGGAACACAAATTTGTGCATCTCTGCTGCTTTGAAGTTTAGACAAGCTCTGGCTGTCTCTGCCTGTCCCGTGATGCTGCTCTGTGAGCGCTCAGTTGCTGCAGCCCCATGTTAAGCACTGCTTGCACCAGTGCAGTACCCAAGCAAGAGTATCAGCAACAAAAGAAATAAATATATCATAAATAAAATACCTGAGCCATTTGCAAGGTACTCGTATTTACCCCAATTGTTCATTTTTGAGGGTCCCGTCTTAGTGCATGTGCATGAGGTGACAGACTTAGAGGTACCATGGGACACCTAACTTCGAATTTCCTGACTTTTATGGTTTTACATTACAACCTTAATGTTCCATTAACATCGTTTTTTTGTAGTTAATTTCCTCGGGGAGATTGGAAGAGTTCAGGTTGGTTTTTTTGTTTTACTTTTTAAATAAAAGCAGGGCGCTGGAGAAAGATGGTCAAATCTGCCCAGCTGCTTTGAAATGTTTAAAGGGATTTAATAGGATTTTTTTTTTCCTAGAGAGGAATAAATACAGAATGCCAGCCAGAAGTATGCACACCTGCTTTCAAATACTGAAAAGCTCAGGGTCTATCCTGCCCCATTCCATACCCAGAGCTCTGGCTGACATAAGATCCTGTGTTAAGGATTTTTCTGAAGTGGTTTGGTTTTGGTATTTTTTGGGGGGCGAGGGGTGTTGCAATTTGTAATTTCTTTTTTTTTTTTTTTTTGAAGGCTAATGCTCTTGTCAACAAAGGTTGTAAGCTTGAAAAGCCTCACTTTAACTAAACTTTCTTCCCTTCCCCATATTTAAATTTATTTACAGTATCAAAACATTACAGTGCTTGGTGCTTCTCTCACATGCAGCATCTGGGGGCTCACGATCTAAAACAAAGACAGGAGTTATGGGGGAGAGAAACACCACAACAATTTGAGACACAATTTGCTTTAGGTTGTATGGCACAAACCTGTTGTTCATCTCAACAAAGGAAAGTGTTTGGTGAGACATTGAGAGCTGCAGGGACGAGGCATCAGTCCTGGACAAATGTATTTCACTGTGATCATCTTAAATGAACCAAGGATCCACCTCTCTTGTCATACCTCACCACATCTCAGGAAGGAGAACTTGGCTGCTGCAGTGCAAGGATGTTCAACCAGTGCCAGGCAGGAGGAAAAGTGGAAGCAGTGCAGAGAAGATATTTCAAAGATGGATTTTTGTGCCTTAGCAGCTGTTATATTTTGGTCACTGCAGCGCTCACCGTGCTCTCTGGATCAGGTGAGTATGAGCATACCATGTATTTAAGAGTCTTCTCCTTTGGACCATGAACATTATGAGTCAGGCCCTTTTTTTTGTTTGTTTGGTTATTTTCTGTTTTGTTTTTGGTTTTTTGTGTTTTGTTTTGTTTCTAATGATAAAATTAGTAATAGTTTATTTTTTTTGTGCTTGAGGGTTTTAAAGTTAAAAATTCTTGCTTTGCTGGTTTCAGAGGAAGTTAAATCAATAAAGCTGGGAAGTCCCCCGTAATCACGTGGCTCCAGGGGCTGTGGATTCAAGAAAAACACCTGTGAAACACTGTGATTAAAGTTATCAAGAGCCAAAAATCAGTTTCCTTCCTTAGATAATAAGCGATAAAGTTGCTCTGAGAATGGATGAGGCAATCTTTTCTTTCTCTTTTTCTCCTTTCCCTGCTAGTCCTCTGATCTTCCAGCCCTGGCCATTGTTCCAAACAAGTCAGTGTTGGCTGTGGACTGTATTTGCTCCAGTATAAATGATTCACTTGCATCCCTGCTCTGTCTCCAGCAGCCAGTAGAACTCCTGCCATCAGTTTAAATATGCCCCAGGATTTAATTAGCAGAAGAGGCAAGTTTTAAGGCCCCAAGACAAGAAAACATCTTAGCAGATGTATGCCAAGCATCTAGGTGTCCCCTTCCTGGCCCTCACTTTTATGTTTAAAACTACAAATGGGTTTATGAATCTTGCTGAGATGAGGAGTTCACCCAATATCTCTGTGCACCCACAACCTCCATTCCTATTGACATTTGCTGACACGATGAGCATTTTATTCACTAGTTTTGGAGCTAATTAGATAGTTTCATAGTTCAGTTAAGGATATTGCCTTTTGCAGTGCATTGACAGGTGACATCTCACTGTACAGCTGATGCAATTCGTTCTTATGCATATTCATTTATTTTTTACATAGATATGGTTCTTCTTTTCAAATAGGATTAAGAAACCCTGACCTACTAATTACAGGTTTTATCAGCTCCAAAAGCACTATTTTTGTGAATTTTTACACACAGACTCACCACAGCTCCCTGAAATAAAGACTGAAAACACATATTTCCCTTAGCTATTTATAGCACTAGTGGATATTTGCTAACTGATGACATACAGCAATGAGGCAGAAAGGAAATAGATTTTAAACAGACATTCTGTGCTTCCTCCAAAAGTGCCAAAAACAGTTTAGGGTTTAAAACCATGAGCCAGTTATTACTTTCAGCTTCAATAGTATAAATTTAATATTCTGAATAAACTAGATTTTGATCTATACTTTTCAAAATTCCAAATATACTTCTTAATAATGAGATAAATAAACACACTTCCAAATCCCATGGGGGAGTTTTACCTGAGAGTGAAATGGGCTAAGAGCTTCAAGGATTTGATAGTAATTCACTACAAGACTATTTCAGCTAGTTGTATTTGTTTTTTCTTCCCAGGCCTAACCTATTTCTTTTATTAAAAATGATAAAGACCTGATCCTGCTTCCATTTTAAACACCACTGCACCAGGTCTGATACAAATTTATTAATTCTTTTTTTATTTTTTAATCCTGGTCTGCTTCTCAGATGGAAACTGCATATTTGCTTCTATTCACACCATACACCAAAATATGAATATTATTTCAGTTATGATTTCCTATGTGTCTGTAGTTAGGAAAGAGTGGAAATAAAGGACAAAACCAATAACGATTCAAAACCAAAAGCATATGTATGGGAGAGCAATACACAAAACAAAACAGGGGCTGTTAAACAGATGACTCCACTGAATTGTAAAATATTCCACAAGTTTTGGCAACTTTGAAATGTTATACTTTCTATATTTCATCTATTAATTGTTTGAAAGGACACTCTTTGGTTAGCCAAAAGACAGAGTATTCCCTAACTGCATTAGTGAGTGTGTGCATGGAACTCCAGCCATAACTACGTCAACAAATATGATGAAAAAACAAGGAAGTGGCAATAAATTACAAATGATCAGCATCCAATATGCATCTGAAAAAAAAAAGACAGATTCTTAGGCAAATAGCAATAAACTGGACTATAAAAATCAGGAAACAGACTGGCTGAGTGTCTAGAAAATGTTAAGAATGAAAAAAAGGGACAATTTTGGTGGAAACTTTTCAGACAAATATTAATTGCTTCACCACTGACATGAGTCAAATAATGGAAGGTTAAAAAACCCCAAACAAGTCTGTAAGAGACAGATCACAAGCAGACAAAGCTTCCAACACCAAATAAAATGCTGTTCCCAGTTAGGCTCCACATTATCACCTTCCTTTGGGAGGGTTCAGTAATTGACAGAGCCAGTTATTCCAATTAAAAAAAAATAATAAGAAAAAGAATCTGCATATTAAATAGCACAGTTGTAAAGTAAGCATAAAAGTCAGCAAAAGAACAGTAAAAATACCTTTGCTCGTAGCAATATGCTATTCATTTAGTTGCCTGCAGAGTATCACTTATGAGTCCTCTAAGCACTGTCACAACAAATCATTGGAAACTGATGAATACACAATCCAGGATCCCAAACAACAAACTATTACAAACTATCTATGTGTGAAAAGACTGCTGGAAATTCCTCTAAGCCTCTGTAAATAGCTTTGAGTGAGGGTGATGGAGGGCCAGATGCCCACCAGAGGCAAATCCCGATTTTTAACTTCCCTAGAGCTGTGCATCTCATACCCAGTAAAGGTTGCTCCCTTCTGAAAATGTGAGACCTTAGTTATTCTCTCTCCAGTCAGAAGTCTAAGACAATGATACCTCTTGGACCAGCCAGGGTAGTAATACTGTAAATGTGATATGAAGTATTAAAAGCTGGATAAAATTTAGTAGTTGTTCCTAGATAGCTTTTATGGAAACACAGCATCAAAATGAAAAGGTAGTCTAAATTGGCCTGAGCAATATGATCTCACTACAAAGTTTACATTTAAACTTTATGTTCTTCCATAGAGGTTTATGTTTTTTGCAGAGTATCTCCAAGAGCACCAGAATAGCAGCAGAAGAGCCAATACACTTATATGTGTATTACAAACACATGGCACTTGGCTGGCTTTTCCCTGCTGGAGATACATCCTCATACATTTGAAATCTCAAATGGATACATTTTCACATTATTTTAGGTTTTTCACATGTGCTCCATTTTTCCTGTGACATCCCAAACTATCTCATCTCTAAACTGGGCATATGAATTTATTTAATTTACATATAATCATTAATTAACCCATTGAGTGGAAGGGATATTCAGATTATGAACAAACAAACATTATCTTTAAGTATTCCATTATCTTCACTGATTTTGGTAAACTGAGGTGCCAGGACCCTGGGAGTCAAAATAAGTTTGCTGAAGTTGCTACAGGGAAACGAGGGGAAAGAATGCCAAGGATGGGGCTGACACTGTGAAATAGAGATTCATTCTTCTGATCATTAAAAATGCTTTAGGAAACAGATAGGCACAGGTGAGGGAATGCTTTCAAGGTGAAGACGTGGCTGAACAGTGATAACCTTACTCTCACAGTGGGGTTCAAGGTACTGAACTGAGCAGAGCTCGTCATGTGAGTAATTCAAGGAAAACATGGCCCTTTAAAAACACTTTCCCTCCACAGAAATGACATTGCTACATTTGGAGATTTTAGAGCAGGATGACTCAACGTAATGTGATAAAAAGAATTTGAGGACTGTGTTTTTTTCCTCGAGTTGTAAGATATTTCCTTATTAGAATTTGGATTGTGCCCCTCTCACCCAAAGATCAGAATAGACCAGAGCTTTCTGTAAGAGCCTGATTTTCTTTAAATGGTGGAAACTGAGGGAGTAAAATGAAATCCCTCTATTTTTTTTCCCTTCTTATTTTTAACCGAAAAACAGAAATAAAAACATCAGGGCATTTTTAGGGAAATCTGAGGATTCTGAAAATATGCGGAGCATTTGAACTCACAGCAAAGCAGAGCGTCTCAGACTGATTCCCTTCATGATTCCCTTCTCTTCTCCTCTTTTTTTTCCCTTCTTGTCTGAAACAAACTGATTAGCAAAGCTTGCTCAGACAGCCTAATGCTTTACAGTGTGAGAGACTAAACTCAGTAGACATTCTGCTTAGTTACTGTGAACACCACATCTTTCCTTCCAGGAATAATGGTTCCAAATGTCAATAGCTGTTTTAGCCATGTTTGATAGGTAAAGTAATGTCTGAGATGGTGCTTCTCAGACCCCAGCTATAAATGAGGATTACTAACAATTTTTATGCATTTTGTTATAAACAGAGACCAACTGTGAAGTGACACTGACATGTACCAGCGAAAAACTGACAAAAATCAAATACTTTTCTATGCCAATTGTGCACAAAGAGTTGGATCTAAGCATTATTATAGCAGAGCCTTTCATGTTGCTATAGCCATGGTTGTGTTTGCATTTCCATAATAAAACCTATTTTCAGGGGGTTTATAACTCGCCTGTAAGAAATTTACTCTGTGCTCCAACTTGGCATAACAAGGTATCAACCAGAGAGCTGCAGTACTCGAGCTTTTACGTTCCTTCTCTGCTGCAAGAAGAAAGGATTTGCCTGCTCACTTGTAGGTGTTTGCTGAAATTCCTTCTGCAAAACCAACACGCACGTGCACAGAGGATCTGACATAAAGATGTGGTGGACCAAAGCCTAGTTCCAAACATCTGTCATCAGAAGCCCTGGTGTGGAGTAAGTAGAGGAACTGCACGTGGAGCTGGGTACCAGGAGATGCATGTGTGAGGCAATTTTCTAAAGAACAACCCCAAACCCACCCTTTGGTGTTCATTCTTTCACAGGCCAGGTGAGAAATCCCCTGTAGCAACACAAAAGTATGCATTTTCCAGGACTGTGTGTTTGAGGAAGAGAAGTGGGAGAAGTCAAGCAGGAAAAAGAGAAGAAAGAAATTAGTTTTGCAGAGAGATGACAGTGGGGGAGCAGCCTGGTTTCTCACAGAATAGTTTCAGGCTGTAGGTCCAGTTCTGTCACAACGTGCTCTCCGAGTCCAGGGACCACAGGGAAATACAGCTGCTGTGCAAGTGTGTGGTGGGGGAGAGAGAAGGGATTTTTTCAGCTTCTTCTCAGACAGCTGGAGCGTGAGAAGTCGGAAAATGGATGCATTAAACTAGAGCCTGTGCTTAGTGGAAGCCACTGCGGAGGTTGGTACAGCAGGTAATGGGCTCTGAGGGACCCTCTGCTCAGCAGCTGCGCTGCGTTTCCCACTGGAGCTCTTCCAAGATGTGTGGCTTTTTTTTCTTGGGGGACTGTAGGTAAGACTAGGAGTCAGGAAGTAATAAAATCTCATTATTACCATTTATTGTTAGTAAACATTTCTGTAATGGTAATGCGTGGAGGTGCCAGCCAGGTACTGGCTGTTTCTCCATCACTCTTTATCTCAGCTGGGCCCCTCAGTGATTGAACATCAGGACTGTGCAGCCTTTGGATGTCTGGACTTCCCCCTGACTTCCCATTGCCCGATCCTTTGTAAGAGCTCCTCATCAGGAGGACAGGGTCTTGTGCTCAGTGTTGCTGAAGAATCTGATGCCTTTGGTGTGTAACTGTGTTCCCTGGTACCTGTAACACCCAAGAACTTCTCCCAATCACTGAATTAAGGAGTGAGCGGGGGTGGGGGAGGCAGCGGTAGAGCAAACAAATCTTTACAAGCTGCAAAGTTACTATATCTACAAGGCACAGACAGAGCCAGAACCATGGGGAACACAGGATGGAAACAATCTGCAGAGCAGATTTGCCTGGAGCTATGCTGCCTTTGAAAGGAGCGATACCACTGTTGGCGTGGGGAGGGGGACAGGCAGGGATGCAGGGAAACACCTGTGTGGCAGGTACCACCTCTTCTTCCCACACCACCCTCTCTGGCCTCTCTCACCAGGGTCAGATTCATACTAGAGGGAACTCAGGTTAAGGTAATCCTGGTCCCCCCAAGACTCAACAGTTCCAAAAGTGCTTTTGGAGGAGTGAGGAGATTTGTTCATGATATAGAGGTTGAGTAACTTCATCCTATCACCTTTCAGCAATCGCGTAATTCCTCTATTCCTTCCCATTCCTCAGCACATCCGGGTGGGGAAGGATGTCAAGGGGTGGTGGGGAATTTGAGGTGCTGAAAATGTTCCTCCCAGGCAGGAGGAGAGAGGTGTCCTCCCTCCCCTGGACTGTCCACCCAGGCCCTGGGATGCTGGAGGGTACACAGGGGCACAGGTGGGTGCAGCGACCAGAAGGACCACAAGACTTTGGTGACCAACAGATGGCGGCTGTAAAGTTGTGTCCCTCCCTTTCACTGCAATTTTCCATGTCACATTAAATACTCTTTAAAACATTATTACTGCATCATCACATTGCCTTGGGGCTGTGCTGTGCTCCTCAGTGCAGGGAGTTCAGACTCTTGCACCAGGGCAAACAACGCTGCCTTCTCAGGGAAAGGACTAATTCTAGACTAAATATCTTGAAACACTGTCAAATACTGTTCAGGATGATTGTCATTGTCTTTAAATGCGTGTTCCTTAGTTTATCTTTGTTTTTAAGTTACAGACGCATTTGGTGTTTGTATATTTTGTAAATGTAATTTAAAAATCTACCACATAAGATAAATTTCCCTAACAAGATGTGATAGGGAATTCAGGCATAATAGGCTATCAAAGGAAATGCTGCATTTGGATCTTTTGTGCTAGATATAGGAAATGTACAAATTAATTATAAATCCTACAGTATCACAATTGTCCATTTATGGCTAAAAAAAAAGGCTTCTGATTGTGTTAAGAATAACTTAAACTATACTGGGCCAAATTCAACCTGGGAATAACTTAATTTAAACAGAGAACATACATTTATTCTTTGTATTTAAGTATTTATTATATTGTAAACAGTACTCAGAAAAATTTATATTCAGAGACATTCCCTAAGGTAACTTAAAAAATTAACCAAACATTTCATTTGACCCCAACTAACATTTTAATTGTTAACGTGGCCTTCATGTTTTCATTTTTTTTAAACTAAAATTTAGAAATTATGTCAGGATGAGATTTCACATAAATCCATTTTAAGAGTAAAAGATTAACACACCTATTCCACAGAAAGTATAACAATCATGGTGAATTTTATTTATTGCAATGACCTTGAAGCACATCTACTTTACCCTTATGACTCTTTAACAGATTTTTATTGTTTTTTTTTTTAATTGCTGAATATCACTTTTGATTTTCAGTGAAGATTTTTAAAGATATGAATGATGCTTCTCTGGGAATCCTGAAAGGGACCTTCGACTCCTCTTGGGCTTTATTTACACTGAGAAATACACCACATTAAAAAATGAGTTATCCAGCAGCGGTTACCTCACAGTTCACTGAATATGGCTTTACTCTTAATGAACAAGGTTTTTTAACAGTGCAATGAGACACAAAAGCATTTTAAACATTCAAACATGTCTACATTAAGAGTTGAACCATGTGCAGCACTACATGGATTAAAACATCTTTCAGACAGGAGATGTTTTCTGGTAGACTTGTACTTCTCTGCTCTGGGCTAAATTCTGCCTGAATAACCAGGAAGAACCAAAATATCATCCCCTTTTCACCCTCCCATTCCCACAACCAATCTTCTCCTATGTCTCTGGCCCTGAGCTCCAGTTACATGCTGAGGGTGCGGTGTAAGAGATATCACAATAGGCAGAGTTTTTTTCCACGTTTTCCTTTCTCCACCAAACAAACAGCATGGATGAGGCTGGGTTCCACCTTCCTTCTGCCTTTCCTCATGCATGGATCTCTCTCTCTCCCTCTCTCCTCAGAAGATAGGTTTCACAGTATGCATAACCTTTGCCAAACTGTCATAGCAACAACCGTAAAATGGCTACATCTGCGTTTAAATGGATTTGCTAGGACTTATGGGATTTTTTTTTTTCCCCCATGTGAAAATGTACTTCCCAGGAATAAGAAATGAAAACCTGCAAGGAAAGGCAATGTGAGTTAACACTTACCAGCTGGAAAAGGGAGAGAGTGAGAGCAAATAACAGCAAGTTCATTCAAAAGCTGTAGCAGCTTGTTTCTGTGAAATTTAAAGGATCAGTCCCAAAAAGGCACTCTGGGGAAAAAAATCTGTTAGAGGACAACTTTTTCCAGAGAGAGTTAATAGAGACCAGACAAAGAGGAAGGCACTCCCTGACCTCAGACACTTTCCTGCAGAATGAGAAGGCAGTACCAGCTGTATGAAGGAAGATAGTATCTGATCGAGTTGAAAGAGTCCTGTAATATTTTACTTCTGCAACAGTTCAAGAACAATTCAAAAACTCTGGCTGATTATCAGTCTAGTTCATAACAGCCTTAATTTATAAATGAAATGTATGAAACGCTCACATGAAAAATGGTATTACTGATGTTTAGAGATAATGTATGCTTTAATAGGGCATGATATCATGTATGTTAGGAAAGGTGTTATGGCCACATCTGACCTCACACACCCGTCTGCAGTCACATGGAGCATTTGATCATCCCAGCACATGTCCTCCTCCTGCATCCCTAATGCCCCTCAGGGAGAGCACATTCACCCCAAGGTGCTGTCCAAGTGCCAGGGGGGCTCCCTTCAGCAGCTCCCATAGTTGAAGTAGTTACAGCTGGTACTAATTAATACACCTAAAAGATGCCCAAAAGGATAACAGAGTCCTCCTCAACAGATGCACTGTGAGAGGAGATTACTCTGCCGGAAATAGTCTTAATCCATCATCAATAATATGTTGATTTATTCAGTTTTCCATTTGATCCTAAAGCTCTGGGGGGTGTGTGCATTTCTGAAGTTGCATTGCCCTGACAGGCAACAGTAACAATAAAAAATACACCCAAATTAAAAATAAAAAATACACTCCAAAATTAAAATAAAAACAACCTCAGAGAATGAGAGTCCTGTATGCTCTCCCTGGGAAGGAACATCCACAGCCTCTTGGAGGTGTAGCTTCTTCTTCCATGCTTGGTCCTGTCGGGAAAGGACATCTCGAGGGCAGGAGTGTGAAACTGGGGCTGTCCCCAGCCCCAAATCCCATCTCCCCATGCGGTGCCCATTGCAGACAATAGGGTGAACCTATTATATTGGCTGCGTGTCCCAAGCCAGCCCTGTCTCTCAGAATCCTTTCCCTGTTTTTCTTCTTTGTGCAGAGCAGCCTTAAATTTACAGGCAATTCAGTCTCCAAAAGATCCCCTAAGTTTCACTGGTACCCCTGTATCTGAAGCAAACTGGGCAGGAATGTCAGTGACAGCATAGCTCAACAGTGCTTGTCCTAGCGGCGTATCAGACACAATTATTTGCTCCTGCTGGTATTCTGAAAGTCGGGGATGCAAAATTTGGATAAATTTTCATGTCAGCTCTAAAATATAAGGAAATGTCAATCTTCCTTGTTAACTTGCCATGAGCATGCAGAGCAAACAGAGGATATGGGTGAAGACAGAGTCACCACCCCAATAATTAATTTTGAAGAAAAATCCACTAGGGTGGGAGGGTTTTTTGTTACTAAAGTTTTGAAAGTTTCTGTGTAAATAGATCATCAGGCATCACTAAAAATTTGGTATTCCAACCAGTCTCTGTTGAAAGAGATACATTGATTTACAGCACAGGAATATATTTCTTTTATATGCATAATTTGGCAAGTCTGGGAAAATGCTTTTCTGCTGAGGGTCAGATATGCTCTTATGTTTTTGGATGGTAACAGGTTATCATGAATCTTCCCATTATACTGAAAAAGACAAAAACTCTTATTATAAGGTTGAATTGCACATCCTGAGTTTCCTCCCTCTGTTTACACAAATATTAATATAAGGATTTGACAGAACATGGTAATTCTTTTTCCTGAGCAGGGCCAAAAGCAGTTTAATAGACTAGATCTGCTGATACTCCTATTGCTTTGCTGTCTGCTGTGACAAAGATTGAAAAGGACCACATGAGATCATTATTACTGGTGTCCATTCAGGTTCAGGTGTATTTAAACCTGTGTGGAGGGTATCTAAGCAGGTTTTTGGAATTGCAGAACCTGCAAAGCAGAGACAAAGGACAGACCAAAAATTGGTTCTACTGCATGAAAGCCAATGAAATAAATAGTCAATGGAGTGACTATTTGAAACTTCAGGCACATTAACTCACACAACACTTGTATTCACTCTCTGTTATTTTCTTTTTATTGTAGACCAGTGAGTTTTGTGCAACTTTTAAACAAGTGTTCCAACAGAACTGGAACCCTTGATAGAGGTACTGAAAGCTGTTTTGGTGGTAAAAACATTGCTCATGCCTGGAAGGAGCAGCAAAAGACCCTGTGTCCCACCAAAAGTGTTCTTCAGATTTTGAACTTTTGAAACAAGCTCCTGTATATGAATCCCAGACCAGAAAGCAGCATCAGGGATGAAGAACCTCTTAAAAGATAGCTGTTTATCCCCATTCCCTCACTGCCACCTATATTTCCTCTATGTTAACAAGGGCTGCACCTTTTCAGCATTACTTGGATTCATCTCCCTTTACAATTTGGTATCCAAATTGAGCAGTAAAATCATCCCAGGATCTTTCACAGTCAGGGGAGGGATAGAAAGCTGAACCACAAGATCACAATACCTTCCACATGTGCATGTAGCCGACTGCAGGGAGACATCAGTACAGTCCAACATCTCACATAGGAGCCTAAACTAAGAGACTGAATGTAGGGGGGCTAAGTCAGCATTGGCTGTGTCTCAAGTCCCCTTCACTCCTTTCTGGTGTGGCTGTGGGCTTGGGGGACTGCATACACGTGTGCAGGAAATACAGTATTATGTTTGCTTTTACAGGTCCTGTGAGAGATGGAAGCTCATGCTCTGTGATTTACACTTCTACTGACAGGACAACCCTGGTGTGGAGCTGCTCCTCAGGAGTTGTTCTTGCAGAGCTTTGGAGAGGGTTTTGTTCCCTGGAGGAGAGTTTTGGGTGAACTTTCCCAAGAGCGTGATCTCTGTTCTTCCTTTAATGTGCAGAGGAGACCACAGACAAACCCATCCTGAGGGGATGGCTGCAACAGAGAGATGGTAGTACCAAAGGCAAAGTTCTGTGCAGTTATTCCTCACTGAAGTCTTATACAGAAGTCAGTTAGGGTATGACTGAGAAACATTTGCACCAGCATTGTAGAAACCTCTTCATCATCATAGATCTTGGTCTGAATTTTGTTCTCAGTAAGATTCTCTTTAAGCTGCTGTTTTACAACAGATGTACATTTATATAAATAAAAACCTTACAGCTTTAAATAACTGAACCACTGATTTTGAATATATGTTTCATATATGCACACAAACACTCCCATGTGAGTAAAACAGCTAGAGCAAAGAATTAATCATATAACTAGTGAAGTTAACCATGGCCTTATTTGCCTTATTTAACTTATTCACCCTCCTTATGCTATTCATTAAACATACACAATGGAATGTTGAAATGAGAAGTGAAGGAATAAACCTATCCTAACAGCTTTTTTTAAATAAAAAATCTGCCTATTTAAATGGCTAATCCTTCTCGATGGTAGCTGGGGTTTGGGGCAAAGACATTTTAACGTGACTGAACTATTCCTTTTCATACTTCACGTTTTTTGGCATTAGATTTGTTTTCGTTGTTTGAAGAGATAGGAAAAAAAGGTGCTAAGAAAAATTCTGGAATTACATTCATGATAAAATTTGAAAGAGAAATGAAACAAAGCCTTACATGTTAATGGAGAGCATCAATCGCCTGCCGTTTTGAACTGTCATGAGCAGTTGTCTATCAAAGTTTCTTCTGTTTTACAAATAATTTGTTAGCATCAATAGAGATAAGTAAATCCCCCCCCCAAAGTCCAAATACAAGCAATCAACAAGTAAACATTCCCTCCCTTGGCCATCATCTGAAGCTTGCCAGGGAGTTCCTGTTATTAATGAGTTTGTGGGATAGAAAGTAACCCCAAACATGATCTGCCCAATGCCAAGGTTCAGGGCAAACATACAGCACAGTATCAGTGCTGAGAAAGACTAACAAACAAGGGGGTGTTCTTCAAGGCACAGCCTGGGGATAAACAAATCTGCTGTTTATCAGAAATAACCCTGGTGACATGGGAATAATATGCAGATGAACGTGAGGGAGTGTCAATATGGCCCTGAACGCTGAAATTCTGAGTGCAGGTGGTATCAGCAAACCATCAATGGCTCCTCAAGATCAGCTGCTGAAAACCTAAGGGAACCTGGGTGCCAAAATCCAAAGACTGTAGGATATTTGGGAAATGGGGGTCGGGTTTCCCACCAGACCTTGGCCGGAGGGTCTCAATGCTGGGATTCTCTTCAGACCTACCTGCACATGTCTCCTTTTCTCTCCTTGATGTCAACAGGAGTTCCCTGCATGTGGGGAAGAGCTGAATATTACTGTCAAGATCTGCCGTGCAGATCTGAGAAAAGAATTTTTGTCCTTAAGTGTTGAAAATGTAATGATCTATTTGATAGTGAGAAAAAAAGACAGAAACAGTATGAAGATTTTTAAAAGAAAACACACACACACGCACAGTCCAAGCAGCCTTTGAAGTCAACAGCTTTGAAATAAAAAGCAGCCACTTTACCAGCCTCGTGAAACATATTTTGTTAACATTCTAGGTGTTGTATTTAAAACTGAGTTGGCCAAATTTGGCTGTCAGAGGCTCAAATACAACTGGAAAGAAAGATCATATCTGTGAGTCTCAGGATATTATATGAAGTTTTATATGAAACTAATGTATGATAACACCCCAGGAGGAACAAGGACATTTCCATAGGAAAGTATTCTAGGATTCACTGCAGAGTAACTTTATTCTTTCTGTTCTGCTACCAGAGCAGCCAACGAGGCTCTTGTTTTACAGGACATATTTGATCCTTTTGAATGAATTAATGTTGGGATATCCAAAGGGATTTGGAAGGGACCAAGCACAACTGTCCTTTGACAGGATTTGGGAGCCTGACTGATTTCGTGTCCTTTAAAAGCCTCAGCTACTATCCAGTTTGTTGCTGGTTATTTCCAGTACTGCAGGCAAGGGGCACTAATGAGGATGGTCTGAAAGTAAAGGAATTACACCCAAGGAAAAAGGCAAGTCTAGTACATTTACTAATCCCAAAATGATATAGAGACCACCCCATTTCAACTAATGTATTGAAATGTGGAGATTAGTCTCCCTATGCAGTAGATAAATTGCATTAACATGATTAAAACCCCCAACTAAACTAAGGCTCCTTTTACAGTTAATAGTGGGTCAGACTTCATTAGTCCCTCAGTGAAAGCAAACCTGTTCATTTAAGGAGGTGGAAATTTGCCATCCTCTGAAATGGCAGATATCTGTGTGCACAAATTGCATCTCACATTTAGGCTCATCCTTATGGGTGGGATTTTTTTTTGTCTCCTCTAGAATGGAAGGTGTTGGAAGAATGTTGTGGAAATGAAGAAACCTTGCTAAAAATATGTCTGCTTTGATGCTTTTGCTAATTATATCCCTTGTGAAAGAAGTCTGGCTAACAGCAAGCAAGAGAAAGAAAAATATTCCACAAAACCCTTATGAGTTTATCATATGGACTACTTATTCTATTTGTTAGGAAAAAAGATACCTCCGTATACATACGTGCATACCTTCCATTCACATAAATGGAGACTCTCTGGGTACAGGGGGAGAATTAATTCATTTCTTGGCACTTAGCAAATATTTCTCTTTGATGGAACAATAACAAAACTGCTGCTGGCATTTTTGGAGTCACACCTTTGCTTGTTGCTACCATGCCTCTTAGGAATTGTCTGCAGGATGGACTTCATATTTTATAGCATTTTAAAGCAAGTACATACCAGTTCTTCCCCCCCTCCCTTCAAAATTCAAGTATCTTTTAAATTCATACAAGAAAAACTGAGCCTATCAGTTCTTGCAACATTTCTATTACATTGAAAATGATGAATGTCATTCCGTGGAGAGGACTTGCTAGAATACTAATTCTTTCTTTGGTTTTAAACCAAAGCAAGATTTATGACTGCACAGATTCACTTCCAAGATGAAACAGAGAAACATCTGCAAGATGAGAATTTACTTGCATTATTAGTGCTATTCTTTCTTCACTGATGAGTAGCACAGATAATCCCATTCATTACAGACATCCATAACTTTTCTACCAAACATTTTTACTCCTTAAAGATGCCAGCATAGGTCACAGCCTGCATTACAGCAACAACTTTCAGTCAAAAATACAACAGAAACTAAAAAATATACTTCATGACAGCACTTGGCACAGTTCATAGGGCCCTGCTGTCAGGGATCTGTTCTGATCTCATTTACACCACTTAGACAGAAGTGTAATTAAAGGCTTCTTCCTGGAAGGAGACAGGACTTAAACTGGTCAAGTGGAAATAGAATCACTTGAAACGAGCAGGATATCACAGTGGGTCTAGTCATATCAGGAAAAAAACACTTCATAGTAATGCCTGTTTTTCAGCACTGTTACATTTGTTAACTTTTTTTTTTCCCAGAGCAGCTTTCCTTTTAAAATGCTGGGACTTTTTTTCAGGGATGTCTTGGTATTGATAAAAACAGTTTAATGTTCAAGAGGAATATTTCAGTAGCCACTCTGCTTTTGTTTTGATTCAGAGCATTTCATCTTAAAATTAAATGTACATTTGAAAATGTCTTCTTTTATTGTAATTTTCTGACAGAATCAAAATAGAATATTTTAAAATGGTTATTTCATTGTTTAAAATAATAAAAAACCCCTAAATTCCTAAATATGTCTTGATTTTTACCTTTGTCCTTGTTAAAAGTGAAAACTCTGCAGGACCAGGGCACCTGGGTACAAATAAGAAGCAAAATATGACGTAAAAATCTCAGCTAAAACCTTCATTTGAAAACAGGATTTCCTTCCAGTTTTTTGAAAGGAAGGAAATAAACCTTAGTTAAAACTCTCGAGCATGTAGAAACCATGTATAGACCAGAAACACCTTACACATCTGAAGAAACACCTTACAGATATCAATGAACACATTTTTGGGGGGGAAGAAAAGAAGAGTTCACAATACAATACAATGAATTTAAGAGTCTTCTCCCTCAAGATCAATATGGAGACACTCATGGCCTGGAGCCAGGGTGCTGCTGCTGCTGCTCCTTCTGTCGACCCATGGCAAGGTACCATGTGGTGTGGCAGGAGAAGAGCACAGTGAGCCTTCTGGTTCATGGAAATAAAGGAAATTGACTTCCAAAGGTTGCAACAACAAACATAAGGAATATGTTTTCAAACCAGTGTCATACATTGTTACTTAATTCTCATCTCTGTTTTCTTTACAAATGTTTTGATAAGGTCAAGGTGGCACGTGAGAAGTACAAGTTCTCACCTTGCTGTGTCTAAGAATTTCTATTACCATGTTATGTAAGAGCTTGGGGGTTTTGTAAAGAAAGTATCAGATCATTTTCTAGAGATGGATATTAAAATTGTTATTTTAAAAAGCATAAGAATGAACATTATTCATGAGCAGACTTGTGACCTAAAAGAAAAATGTCACCAAGTGGTGTCCCTAAATGGAAGCCTCCATGGCACTACCATGATAATATGCCATCAGAAATAAATATTCTGCTATTCCTAATAGTAAAAGGCCATTTTTGTGCTCTGTAATTATCAGTGGTCAAGTCTGAATAAAATATCTTTGAGCTCTTTTAAACCTGCTCACTAGAGAGGACCTCTCTTCTCCAGCTGCCCGTGCAGCACCAAGAGAAGCAGAGCAGAGCTTGAAGTCAAATTAAGGTGATGAGGCTTTTCTAGGAAAAGCCTTGAGATTTTCAAAGAGGTTAAGTGGACTTAGGGGCCTGACTCCCACAGAAATTTGGGTGTCTGCCTCTCCGTGTCTTGTCTGAAAACCCCAGGCTAATATGTTAAGAAATATTCTGACTTCAAAAGAAGAGGATATGCAACCATAACCACTCAGGGGTTCTGATGCTGATAATACAGTACTTAGAGGGGACTGCTCATGCTATCCAGTAGGATAATACCAGAATTCACAAGAAAGAGCTGTGAGCCTCTAGCACTTACCAGCTGTAATACTGAGCAGATTACACAGAAAAATCAGGCAAAAAAAAGTAATATGCTTTCACCTCACAGCAAGAAACGCTGAAGTTCAGGAAGAGGAAATGTGTATTAAGAGAGCAGGTTAAAAATCTACATTATCCCAGACTTTCATGAAATCAAAATGATAGGCACGATGCTAAGTTATTATAATGTATTTATTACCAGAATTGCTTTCATATTTAACTGATTTGGCCCATCTTGAGACCTGTTTTAAAATGCACCACCTTGTCCACCTTTCCATTTTCATATGAAAAACAGGAAAGCAAAAACTAATTTACTCAGGGAGACACATCGACTGTTTGCCCGTTTATCTCTTACAGACCACCCCTCAGTCCAATGTTGACAGTACATGATATTCCATTAATCTGCCTAATGAAAATTTAACCAGTGTTATAAACAAATAATTGGCTATTATCCTCTCAAAGATCCCGAATAAATTACTTCTGCTTATTTTTTTTCCCTCTTCTCTCTCTCTGCTTCTTCCCCCACTCCTGCCCCCACACAAAAGGCATCTCTTTCTGACTGATGTCGCAGGAGAAGAAAAAAAATCACTATAGCTGTCACTCTGCTCCTTCAGGCAGTGAAACCTGGGCTAGACTTCAGGGAATGCTTACAGAGCAGCCCTGCACTCACTTGGCTTTATCTGTGGTTATTTGAAGAGGAGCTGGACTGTGTGCTGGCAGCTGCATCTCTGCTCCCACCCCATCCCCTGCTCACTCTCCCTGACTCCTCCGATGCCTGATCTGCCTACAATTACATTCCCATCTCCTCCAGCTCTCTGAAGCTGCACAAGAGTCACAGCCACCTTTCCCTTATCACTTGCACTGGCCTCCCTTTTTTCCTCTTGTGTGTAGGGATGAGGTAGGATTTTTTTTCCCCCTGTAACAACCAGTTGGTGTGAAACCTCCCTTCATTTAGAGCAATTAAAGTTGAGAGGGACCTTAACATAATGAACCAGTCAGGGAGTGATTTCAGAGCTGCTGCTGAGGGCTCACCGGTGCTGCTGCCCTAGCCCAGGCACAGCATCCCAGGACATCTCCTCCTTCCAGGTGCAGGGAGATCCTCCTGCCAGGAGTGGCACAGCTGGGTTCCTGCAGCACACAGGGGTGTCTGGTCCTGCCTCCACTCTCCAGCTGCCAGCCAGTGCAAAGGGCCTGTACAACCCTGGGGGACGGGAGTACGCTCTGCTGCTCTCCTGCTTCCCCTCCCCATGCCTTTACCCATGAAATAAGGAAAAAACTAAGAGGAGCCAAATATCTGGCTTTTTCCTCCCCTTTCATCCAGGAAGTTATGAATTATACATTATGCAATAATATACTTGCAATTATACAATTATATATTATAAAAATACACAATTTTCACAATAGTATGTAAAAAGGGTTCATCAGGTGTATTTGCACACTATTTCTTCACAGAGAAGAGAATAGCCATTTCTGGCTGATGCGTTTTGAGTGCCAAACCAGAGGAGAGTGAGTGGTGCATTTTTCAGAGAGATCATGAGCTCTTTTAGTATATTGTTCATTGCTAAAACACATCTCATCATTCACAGACACTTTAATATAGCACTGAACAAATAATTAATTTTATTTTCCACCTGATAGATGTACAGGGGGGGAAAAAGGTCTAAATAAAAACTTTTCAAAATATTTGGCCAACCTAAATAATTAATTTCAGTTCTTTTTTTGTTTTGGTTTGGTTTTGTTTTAATTTAAGTAGAAGGAAGTTTCCTAGAAGAGCTGAAGGACCATTCACAGACTGAGCAAGGAGGAGCAGTTATCTCTTGTCCTGAAGCAGCTCCTGATGCCCTTTTTCCATGTAGCCCCATCAGGTGAACTCAGAAAGTTGCTGAGAAGTCCAGCAAAGCCTCTGCACAAGGTGGCCAATACATGGAGCACCTCAGCTTCTCTCCAGAAGTTATTGTCAGGGGGGCAGGAGAAGCAGCAGCTATCCTCCACATCAAGATGCTGTTCATTATTGACCTACTTCAGTTTACAGTCCAGAATATTACACTTTTGGTGTACTTTAGTATATATCCAGGTCAGAGGTTATGAAGGTCTGTGCATATTCCAGTGCTCCTGCTGCTGGAAGTAGCAGCCTGTAGCAAGGCACTGGAGGGAGAAGGTTCATTATCATTTCCAGTCATGCCAGCCTCGTTCCTGAGCATTTGTCTCTGCTCTAGAGGAAGAAAACAGGAGATGAAGAAACGAAATTTTCAACTGTATTTGCTCATTGACAAAATAAATACCCCTAAGTATCAGAGCTAGTGAGGATGTAGAACAATTTCTTCTTTAAGCCTTGAGGAAATTGTTTTGGAAAAGAGCTTGTGGGGCTTTTTTTTTGTAGGTTTGTCATTTTTGAAGTTGAGTCTGAAAAAAGGGACCTTCCAGCCATCTCTAGGACCAATGACACGTGGCTGGAAAAGGTCGTGCACCAAACACATATACCTCAGGTTTCTTCTCCTTGTTGGAGCCACAGAAAATCAGACCCCCTGAAAGTGATACCTCTGTGAGGGATGTGAGGCTTCAGGTCCCAGGTGTTCGAGAGCACAAGAGGGGGGATTTTCCTGCATTCCAGGAAAACCAGTTTTCCAGGGAGGAGGGTTAACAAACTACTCAGTCAGCTCAGGAGCCTTCATCCCCTCAGAGTGGGAGGATGAGGAACCATAAGAGATGTGAGCTGTAACACCCTGAGCGGTCCAACCTGCTCTGCCCTCCTCAAACAGGGATGGCATGTCTGACAAAAGCCTGGCACCAGCCCGGGAAGCCATGCAGTCCAGCAAAGAGCTGTGCTCTCCCATTTTGAGAAGGAAAGCAAAGCAAAACCAGCACTGCGTTTATCTGCAAGTACTCAAATTAAGAGCAGAAATAAGATTTTCACTGTAGTGACAAATTAATTCTTTCTTTCATACATTTATTAAAATAAGCATCTTCTATCTTTTAACTAGACCTGACATATGCTTACACAGATACAACACACCCTGTAACCTAATCTGCTAGCAATCTTGAAGCAATTAACTCCTTCTAATCTTTAGCTAACAAAGCCCACCATGCAAAAGGTCCCTGGAGAACAACACTCCAAAGGCCGCCGTAAGCTCCCTCTGACTAGTTCTCTATTATTTGGTGTGTAGGAGCTCATTGGAGTGCTCAGAGAGCAGGGATTCGTTTGAAACAACAAAGATGAATCATCACAGATCATAAGATCTTCATTAACTCCTTATTTCTCTACTAATTAACACAAAAGAAATGACTTGAATGGTTGACAGGCAGCGAATGACCCACAGCTCAGTGGTTAATAGGATGCAAATGATGCCTAATGAGGGTCTCTAGCTGCAGTCTGGGCATCTGGCCTACTATTTTTGTTGGAGATTCAGGGTAGGTTTGAGATGAAAACAGTTTAACCAATAACATAGGCTGATCCTGAGTTCATACTAAAGTCTATGAATTTATGGGTCCTGCACACATAGGATTTAGCTTAGCTACTCATCAACAGGTTTGTATCCACATAAAGAATTTCAGAGACAAGAAGACTTACCTTCCATGAGACACAGCAATAACGATTAAATATATTTTATGGGCTGTTGGGTTTTTTTATTATTTTTTGCCTGGGCAATAAAAATAGTTAGTTTACAAATTCCTAATGACCTCCCATTTTACAAGGGAGGCAGATTCCCAAATAACTATAATACTGGCCTTTAAAAGACTTCATCCAAATCTGTGTCCCATGTCTAATAGAAAACAAAGTAGGGTCGCTCCATTTTTTTTTTAAAAGAAACTATTTCCAACTGAGTGTTTATGATTAATTAACAGGCTTTCAGGGAAGAGACACAGTCCCACTAAACTTCCACAAGTCCCTCCCCCACTCACAGAAAGTTTTGGAGCCGATTCAGGTTGAACTTTTTATTCAACCACTTCTATAATGTCCTTTTTCCTCTGCTTCTTCCATGTACACACAAAAACAAGGGCTGGTGTCAGACTGTAATATAGTGATTTTCTCCATGTGTACACACCTGCTGTGGCTGCAGGATGGGTTAAATTCCCCTGTTTCTCACCACACTCCAGCCAGAGGTTAATCAGACTTTCCAATATGGTGGTACAGCCGTTCCCTTCATAATTTTTATTACTGACTACATGAGTGAAGCTGATTAAATAGGTTTAAACAGGTTAAACAGCAGAGTTTTACTACCACAGGTCACTTTGAGCAAGCAGTAGAGAGCATTTGCACTGCTCTTTTTCAGTGAGCAGTGTCACCCAGCTGCCAAGGGCACTTCTGATGCTGCCTGGAGGATGCTTCTGCTTGGGGAAAGAGGTGCAGAGATTAATAGGAGGAATCATCCATGGACTGGGATATCCTTTCAGCTGGGATATACTTGTGCTACTCTCTTGAGGCTGTTGGTCAACTCCTTGTGCTACCAGCTCCCATCACTTTGTGTATATTTTACCTTCCTGGCCAGCTTCTCTGCCACCCACGCTACAAAACGAGCTGTTCCTCTAGTGGTGCTGCTTCTTTTTGTTATTGTTAACCACAAGAGAACAGGTTTTCTGTTTAGTGGCCCGTTTTAATTAATATGTGTAAATATTGCCTCTCATTCTTCAAACCAGCCACTGAACAGGACCGTGAAATGAAACAGATCTGAAGGACTTGAAAGGAAAAGTGAAATCTACTTTCATTTTGTATGTGGATTAATATGGAGAAAAAACCAACAAATGGAGTTCCTTATTTAAAAATATAAAATTTGAAGGTGGTCATTTTGTCTCAAAAGACTCTGCAAACTCTAAATGGCAGTGGGGTACTGACAGTGTCTCACACATGCAAATTCTGCTTCTAGTGCCCAAAATTTGTATTGATTTTTCCAGCCACATCTACAGTACTTTATCTGAAAACTCTTTCTGCATTTATATTCTGAAACAATCACTGCTATAAAAAAAGTAGTGATCGATACACTTCTACCAAATATGCACAGTTACAGTCCTGTGAAAAAGGCAGGCATTTAATACCTTCTTGAGATCTGTTTTTTAAAATAATAATTACCGTTTGTTTTTTTTTTAATGTGGTAAAGCAACATTGGACCAGAAAATACCTTTGCTTTACTGTAAACTCAAGTTGAAAACAGAACCCTGAAGCCCTGCCTCAGCAGTGAGCTGGCTCTGCAAACCCCTTACGTTTCCCATTATTGTCAGCGTGCATCCAGGAAGTGTCAGTCTAAGACCATCCAGCCATATATCATTCCCACTCCATCTCTTTATTGGATGCCTTCCACCCGGAGACGGGAAGCAGAGCACACAAGGCAGTGCAGCGCCATGCTCTGATGACGTGCTATAGGCATTCAAAAGCTTGTGTAACATCACCTTTGCTGGACATGGGCTGCTCATCCTGAGGCACTTAAGGGATTAATGAAATTAAATTGTTTTTGGACTTGCTGCACTCTCTCTTATCTTTTAAATCCATAATGTCCCACAGAAGGCAATATGTAGTAATTTTAGTCAGCAGCCTCTCATTAATTTTCTACCTTTGGGGGAATGTACATTTACAAAAAGAGGGACTATGTGGAGGCTGAGCTCATCACATTGCTTTTCTCTTAAAGAGCTCAGCATGGCACAGCAGAGACAGAAGCGTAACACACTTCAAACGAAAGAATTCTTTCAGACAGGATGCACGTCTCAGCTGTGTCTGCAGCTATACACATCTTTATATATATATTTTATACATGTGTGTTTATACACACATATATACAAACCTATGGAGTCATCAGTTTTGAAGATAATCTTTCAGGTTAAGTATTTTCCCACATTAAATAGATAATTATCCCCTCCTTTTCTTCCTCTGTCCCCAGACACCAAACAAGCTGGATTTTTGCTTCATGTATTATTTATGGCATGGAATTAATATGCAGATTCACAAAAACTTAAAAACTCATAATTATTCATAAAGGGCTTTAAGGTTATTTAGTACATATTTATGAAACTTTATGTTTGCTAGGAACTGTGTTTGAAAGGGCTATGGAAGGGTGTTGACTGAGGTTAATTACTAGCATGGAGAGTAATCTGAAAATGATCAAACTCTTTGAATGAAAATATTTGTCAGTATTTCTGATCTATATTTAAGTGAAGTAATGGACATCAATAGCCTTGCAAATATATTCGGAAATGGTTCTGCAAGAAAGAAGATATGCATATCTAATGCAAACAACCAATGAGGAAAATGTCTAGTTAGCCACCTTTGATCGCTTGGCAAATGTAATAAATGATAGAGATTTATCCTATTTGTTGTCCATCTGTGTTGAGTTATGTTCTTATATAAATATGCTCTACTCTAGAAAATTTTATCAGCAATTTAAGGTAGACAGAGTCTTCCAGTTTTTTCTGGACTAAGATTCAGAAATGAGGGGCAAGGTATTCATGATAGCCAAGATTTCTCTAGAAGTTACTTAGGATAAGTACAGGCTGTATGTAAATAATACATTATATTGGTTTTATATTTGCATAAATCTTTCCATCTTATGCATAATTAACCTCCTTTCTAATCCATTGTGCTCAAAGGTTGGAAACCTATAAAACACGTTATGGGTTGCGTGATGTCAAACAAGCAGCAGTAGCAGCAATTCAGCAAGGCAGGAAGCACCAAAATATTATTACAGCTATAATATTACTAACAGTTAGAAAGAAGATTAATTTTATGCCCTTGACTAGTCCAGTGAAACCAATGGAGATACATGCAGTACATGCATTTGACCATACCATATTAAAGCAGTTAAAATATATACTAGAAAGCTCTAGATACTGATTAAACAGCAAATGGCACCTTAGTCATTGGCAGTAATTGTATTTCAGTATGGAATGCTTTGGGAACTGCTCTAGGGACACTCCAGGCACTGTTTACATTCATCCTTTGGTTTTTGAAGACACAGGATTCACTTACAGTCTATTGAACAGTGTTTTGAACTCATTTAATAATGCAAATTCCTCTCCCTATCCCCTCATAGGTAAATGTGTGCATATCAGTGGTGATCATATAAACAGCAGTTCATATGAACTGCTGTCCTACTTTTTGGGCCTTGCACATTAGGAATGACAACTGTGTTTTCACCAACAGAGTAAAAATGCTGCAGAAATAATAACAAGCTCCCACCTCTCCATCTAACACCCATATGGTTGAGGTGTCAGAGAGTTTTTGTCTTGCACTACTCTTGCTGTAGCTCTGCAACTGTGTGTGTGCATCAGTTCTATGCCTTCCCTGCTTTGTGGAGCCAGACATCTGTCAGATGAATATTTGGACTCTTTTTGTGAAGTTAAACCCCCTGAAAAGCCTGGTCTTTCTTCATCATCTTCTGCAGACCACTTAAAGGGAGTTACAGGACCCCCACACCAAAGGAACAAGGATTTGAGTACCAGCAGATAAAAGTGTAATATCTGCAACCACCATCATGCTGTGAAAAATTCACCTGGTGTCTCACAGATGAATCGATCTGTGTCAACAAGAGTTGGTTGTGTTTGGGGTAGATTCTACCTCTGCTGTGAAGGGGAATCTCTAAGAGACTCCTGTAGTTGTGCAAGGGGGTGGTGGTGGGGAAAAGTACTGCTGAAGGGACATCTTTTTGTAATCCTTGGATTCCTCCATCAGACCTCGAGGGATGCACACCCCTGTGTCCCTCAGCAACTCTGCAGCTTCTCAGTGGCTCCATCTCTGGGGCTGCTTCTGTAGCTCAGTTCTGCTGTAGGTTATTATAGAGTACCATAAATAAAATCACTAAGCCAGAGCGTATCAGGCCCTTCCTCTTCTGCCAGGACCCTACTCTGAATCTAGGGAGCGTGGTTATCTGGATGGGGCTAGGAAGGAAAAGGCCACGCAGGAGGGCAGATCATCAGACAGAAAGTCCCTTTCTTACCCTGTTCATGGAGAAACAGTCCTTGCCAAAGATATTTTGAAATAAATAGAACAATAATATGGCCATAATAGTTGCCCTAAGTGCAATGACTATAGCCTGGATATATTTGTAATCTCTTTTAATAAATATATTAAATTATTTGAAATAATGTCCTATTTGCCAACAGCTTATTCCATAAATATATATGGAATATAAAATAGGAGAGATTCCCTGACATAATTAAAATTGTACAGCCAAGTAGGAGGCAGGGAATAGCGTTATCTTTTCAGCTGCAAACTATTTTACAGAAATATTTCTCACAGACAAACCTTCTATTTACCTTTAGGGATGGTATAATTGCATATTGAAAACAGTGCAGCTCTGAGGCAGTGATGGGTGGTGCCTCCATCTTCTATCCCCTGATACAAGGGGAGCTCAGTCAAATAAACTACACCTCCCTTCTCACCAGTGTCAAGCACTCTCACTGACCCAGACACCTGCACAGAGAGAACCCCAAAGGTTACGTGAGGATCTCATTCACCTGGCAACAAATATACACCAGGGTAGCCTGGATGTTCACCTTTCTCTGTGGCAATGGGTAAAATGACACACAAAACCCCCATTTGGGTATTCAGTGGTGCTCAAGGTCCTCAGCTGGAGGCTTATTCCTCACATTCTTTATCTCCACAAGTTCCAGTGCTCTCCCAGCAGAGACATCTGGCACCTGAGCAAAGGATGTGAAGGTTACAGCAGTGGGTTTTTACCCTCTGTGCAGATGGATTATCAGACAAGTTGTTGTATATATTGTTCAAATGGCTTGAATACATGACTTCAAAGGATTAAGTTTGCACTACAAAAACTATCAATAACACAGTAAATTATTGATTAGCACTATTCTTAACTTCTAATGTGCTGTGCTTGGAGCACTAATGATTTATATGCGGGATAACACAACAAAGAATGCATCAATGGTGTTCTGGTGTCTCGCACTGGATATTACATCTTCCTTTCTAGGAAAACCAGTTAATAGCACAAAAATGTCACGGTTTCAGAAAATTTATTTGAAGAAACTGTCTTTTTACACCACAAGCTATTATGTCTGACAGTAATTTAGCTCTCAAGTTTAAGATCACCACTAAAAAGGTAAATAACTGGAAGCACCAGAAGTTTCCACTCATGTGGTTTTAGTCCTTCTGACTCACTTACCCAGCTGCATTTAAATATATTTTTTGAAACAGACATCAATAGATGAGTTATATGTGGCCAACTCACAGGTAACTCCTGCATGTGACCTGGAGCCAGATAGGTAAAATTTGCTTCAAGCAATGATTCACTGGTGATAAAGAACCACTCCGCTGGTCTGTATCCTTCTTTCTGGGCTTTCTGCTTAAAACGTCCCCAACTAAGACAAGGTTAAAAATTCGGTGTAACTAACTGAGGTGCTGTTGCTGTCAGCTTGCCTTCTGTACAGAAAGGTAATTACTTCCCAGGGTGCAGACTAGTGTCTGCACCAAAACTTTGAGTGCCCACTGACATGCAAGACATCATACTCAGCTTTGAAAGTGCTGC
Source organism: Campylorhamphus procurvoides (assembly GCA_013396655.1). Classification (NCBI taxonomy): domain Eukaryota; kingdom Metazoa; phylum Chordata; class Aves; order Passeriformes; family Dendrocolaptidae; genus Campylorhamphus; species Campylorhamphus procurvoides. The sequence continues at coordinate 1,382,020 of WBMV01007818.1, forward strand.
CTACAGAGGGTCCTTTAATATGCACAGAAAATGCCCACATGGGGAATAAGCACAAAGCAGCCAACCTGCTGTAAGCTCACACTGTCTCTGCCTGCTGACTTGCCCATGAAAGCCTCTGCAGAATTAAAACATGAGGTTGGAAGGCGGGTACAATGACACAGGCGAGAGGTGGTGGGAACAACAGTATGTATAAAGTGTAAGTGATACGGGGGGAAAGAAGAAGCCAATGCAAATCTTTGCTGAAGAGGTCACTCACTGGGGCTTTTTGTAGTCCCTTCGGGGTGATGGAAAGACTGCAGTTTGTTCTATAGGCAGGTGCTCTCTGAGGAACCCGAGGTGTTTTCAGCTGCTTTTCATGACCGTGCAGTGGTTTCAAGGTGATGTGATTCCTTCAGGCTTGTTGACTTCTGAAAAAGGAAAACAAACAAGTTAGTGACTTCCTGATACGTCCCCGTCCCTGGGGAATTTAAGTGGTCTTGGACTCACCCACCCCCTTTTCTCATCAAAGCACAGATCACCTAACACCAAAATGATAACTTCCACATTTCCTTTTCTGCATCAGGCATCGTGGCAAACAGGCTCTAATTGCAGCAGGCAGTAGGTTAAATTCACACAAAGCTTTAATATCCTGCAGTGACACCATTCCAGCCCTGTGTACAAACTGTATGCATACAAAAATGCAAAATATTGTTTATCTGTGTATGTGGGCACAGACAGGACACTCCCATACCCTTATACCGCCTCAGTGCTTACTTACAAAGTTGTATGCATAAAATATGGTGTAGCATATTCTCCCATTACCTTCAGTGGGTTTTGGATCTGATCCATCTCACAAACACACTGAGCTGTATTTCACACACACAAATTGTATTTATGTAGATACCAGGTAAGTATATGTCCTATCTTTGCTGGAGGAGTGGCTGAGTTAATTTATCAAAACGAATTTTGCTGATAGCAAAAAGAGTTTCTCAGCTATTGCCCTGGATTCTTTTAATTTTTTTTTAAAATGTTTGTTTGTGAAGCACACAGTGCATATTTTGGATAACTATAAATACATAATTCGAATCATATAATTTTTCAGACCAAACACCACACTGTAATTTGCTAGGGGATGCTGCAAAAAACTAGACCAAGTACAAAATATGGGACGACTATGCTAATTAGAGTATTTCATAAAATAACACAATCTAAATGTCTACTGAAAATAATTATTCTATTTGCATGTATTTAAATTAGAGTTAAATTTTTTTGCCTGAAGTTGTGCTGGATGGAGACAGAAATGAAGTAATATTTAAACACTGAATTTAAAGAAACTGCTAAATAACCAAAAATCCAAAATAGTTATTCATCATTCAATCCAAATCTTTTAACATCAATTCTAAAGCTCACTATCATTTGCCATGACCAATGTTTAGGATGCAGCAAATTCTTGCCATTTCTTAAATTCAAATGTAAAGGGGAGTGAAGTTGCTCCTATTCCCTTCTCACTCAGGCATCCTTTACATTGTGTTGTGTCTGTTAGGTGGACTTACTTGTATTATCAGTAATGGGTGATGCTCTTGACCTCTGTCAGCTCTGGTATTTTGCCTTGATTATCAGAGATAGTCCTGTATATATTATGGGCCTCATCTAAAAGAAGCAGTCAATGCCAATGGAAAGTCTCTCAGTGGTTTCAGTGGACTTTGGATCTCTCCCACATCACAGACACATTGAGTTGCATTCTATAGGCTCTGAATTGCGAGGCTGTATGTTACAAGATAAGGTCTGCTTTCTGTGCAGTACCAGATGCACTGCTCTCCACCCCTGTGCATGCAGCAGATAAAAGATCCAACTGTGAAGAGCTGCTTTGTTCAGTATTCAAACCTGAACTTCATCAAACAGTGCCAGGGTTGAGTTGGAGATCAGTGCACATATAGGAAGCAGATGGGAAGTTTGAATTTGTGTCTCAGATGCAGCAGAGCACAGTGGGGTCTGGAGATGAAGCTCATTTGCAGCACGTATGGCTTAGCAACAAAATTCTTCCAAGCAGGGTAATTTGTAGGTGCTCCGCTAGTCTGACACCTATTATGTTCATAATTAATACAAGAAGTAGAGAATATGACTGAAGATCTCTTAGTGGCTTCATACCAAAATCAAAGTTTCATGTTTTATTCATCATTCAGCCTGTGGCATGTGGAGCACTATCACTATCACTATGCCTGGTTTTCAGGCAAGACAGTCACTTGTATTGCTGTTTTTGGGAAGGTGCTTTAACCTCCTGCTGCCTCCCAGTCCCACTCTGTGAGCACTTAGGAGAAGGACCTTCCTCTCCACATGCAGCCCAGCACGGAGCTATACAGAACAGGGAAGATCAGATCTGCAGAGTCTAATCATTGTGGTCCAGAACCTCGGCACCAAAGCTAAAAACTGAAGAAATTCAAGGACAGAAAAGATCATGGTCACAAAATACAGAATGACTGAGTAGGGGCTGAAGCAAATATTGCTGCAGTTCCTCAATAAGTTAGACTATTTTGACACAGAAATAGGCTCTAAAATTAAGCAGAGGTACCAGATATTAGAGGAGCCATGGTCAGTCTTTGAATTCATACATATATCAGTCGCCAGAGTATTAAAACAACAGAAGCACTCATATCTGCTTAGGAACTCCAGTATAATTTAGCCTGAAGTTATTCACAAACATTATCAATATTTCTGAGTTTACACTCGCACCTTTGACTGTTGACTTAAAGCATCTAGTCTGGTTCATGCTACTGGAAGTGTTTACACTTTGGAATCTATTATGCATAGAAAAATTAGGGATTATCTTTGACCTGGGTCCCACATATTTTTATGCAAAACTAAATAATAGGGTTATTTATTCATTTAATCAATTCCATATATTTGCCATAAGCAGGCTTGATTCTTCTGAGGTCGCAATCAACATCATACTTTTAGGAGGACATATGGTTTGACTGTTAACACAGACATCCTACTCAGCATTCAAACAATCCTGAGCTCTCACATCTTTCCTCAGGTTAGGAGCACTACATATTAATGTGGGTTAATCATCATATGGAAACATCAAAAGGAAAGTCACAAGTGGGGTAGTACAGGTGTGTTTAACTCTTAAATGTGGAGGGAAGTGTGGATCTGTTAGGAAGGGAAAAGGAAAGCCATAAAATGTTCTACACCCAAACGTGGCAAAAGGTGTTTGAGGCAATGAATGTATCTGTCTGCAGGACCTCTTGCAGACACATATAGGCTCTCTCTGGCCATGATGTGACTGGACAAAAGCTGAATAAAAGACACCTATCATTTCGTGGCTGCTTGGAGTGCAGAAGTGGAAGGGTGCAGGATGCCACATTGTCTGTCTTTAGAGCCAGCAGAAATGAACCCCTACCCCGTGTTATGCCATGCAGCACTACAGCTGCCTAAATTTATGGTAAAGATCTTTGTATACCTAAAATTCTGCTTTACCACACACTTACCTCTTCCCAAATTCATCCTAGTACCCCATATGTTTATTTCATAGGATATCTGCTTCAGAAGACATCATCCATAGCTTTAAAAATTAATAATTGCTAATGATCTGCAGTCCAAGAATTAGAAGCTTAGAAAACTTCATGAATATCTTGGGATGATGAATTAATTCTCTTTTTCACAGTCTGTTTGGCATTGCTGGCAAAAGAAAAATGCAAGGCAAAGATTGTCAAATGTATTTATCCACTTAAATCTATTACTAAATGTAATAAATAAATAGCTAGTATATTATTTCCTTTTAGAAGAATAAGAGTATATTTTGTCAGATATCCCTTCTAACAAGGGGTAGTTGATCAGTAAATCTCAGAAGTTTATGCATTTAAAGATATGAATATCACACTGAAAAGAATTTGTTTATTCCATTTTGACTAACCGACACATTTTACAGAACTCGTAAGTCATGTTGGTGTCAGCATCTTCATAAAGAGCTGTAATTTTATTACTATTGGCAAATGCCTGGATGCTAGTGAGGGAAAAGACATTATCTCCAAATGTGAGGAGGAAAAGCAACAGTTAATGTAACAGATACCTACCACAAACAAGAGAGATCATCAACATTTAATGACTGGAGTAACCATATCCTCCTTCAGCTGATGGAGATTGTACAGAAGCAGATGGAGTAAAATGCTAACAAACACTATGTACCAAACGTAATAGCAGATGTGAAAGCTCATCAGGAGTATACCGTTGTGAGACTAATTGCCAGGGTGCCTGGAAGCTTTAACAAGCATCTTTCTTTCCCCCACCCCTTCTCTCTTTCAGCTAGTGCTTATATTTTATTTATTTATTTAGGTTTTAACACCTCCTCTTGTGATTTGCAGGCAAGAGGAATCAGTTTCAGTATCAGTACAATGCTTCATACAACACTCCTACAGCTGAACATCTGCTTGACAGAAGGCTCTTGAGAGCTACATGCCAGTTTGGGGACTCTTTCTTATAGTTTGTGTGGCAGAAGTAAAGTATTTCAAGTATTTAAGGGCTCATGGGACACACCAGAGAACAGGGATCTGTGAAGATATGTAAGATGTACAGAATCTCCAACCAAAATTGATGCAGCCTAGTGAGAGCAGCCAGAGGCACTTACAAAGCAGGAGTGCTGGCCTGGCATCAGGGCAGTGTTCTCATGGTCCTGCTGACTGTGTTTGCTGCCCAACACAAGCAGAAGAACCAGGCAGGTGTTTCTTAAAGACATAAGAAAGGCCTTTGAATTTTGTGCCTAGCAATTAAAACTTGAGTATAGAGGCAAGGAGGGTATTAAAACACTGGCCCAGTTTGTCCTGAGACGTGGTGGATGTCAGATCTCTGTTCAAGAAGTGTTCAAGATCAGGCTAGATGGAGCTCTCAGTAACCTGGTCTAGCTGAAGATCTCCCTGCCCAAACTATTCCATGACTGTATAATTGTCTGAAAAAATTAAAAAATAGAACACGTGGAGGAGGAAAATGTTGCTCCTCCAGAAAGAGAGGCTGTAAATCAGGATGTTTGGTGGAAGTGCACAAGAAAAAGGGAGAAGTTAGGAACAAAAATGGCCTAGAAAGCTAAAATCTTTGCCATAAGGAGAACTGTGTTGTGGCAGGAGGCTTCCAGGAGCTGGGCAAGCAGCTGGGTTACAGTGTAGTGGGAGGGTGCCCTGTGATCCAGCTTTAAAATAAGTCACTCCAGCAACTTTACCCTGCAGGTATGGTGTCCTCAGCAGGTCCCTTAGAGGCTGCATTTCCTCCACACCTTACTGGTTGGCAATGGAGGTTTCATAGTGGAACACAGACTTCTGGCATTTTACGTGCAGGAGTCCTGGTGCTTAATTTTCATCTGAAACAGGAAAAGAAAAATAAAGCTGATATATATTTTTGAGCAATCAATTGCAGGTGGATACTCTTTCCAAGGTGCCGGACAAACTCCTCTGAGATCTGCAGGAGGGTCACAGGCTATTGAGTAGCAGAATACCTGCACAAAAATTACAGGAGCTGATGGAATAGCACAGGGAGGAAGGGAGAGTGAACTCTGCTCCTTGTCACAGGCTTCCCTGTGTTTACTTAAAAAAAAAAGCTAAGAGTAGGTGCAAGAATATATATCAGTCAGAGGGTGCTATCCATAATAATGTGCTTTTCAACCAGCTTCAGAAGAGGAAGTGGGAAAGCAGGAATTGACTCAAGGGGAAAATAGAAATGTTTGAGGAAAATACTCCTAAACTGGGAACTGATGCACATCATAGAATCACAGAATGGTTTGGGTTGGAAGGGACCTTAAACACCATCTAGTCCAAACCCCCCAGTCATGGGCAGGGACGCCTTCCACTTCACCAGGTTGTTCAAAGATGTGAACTCTTCCAGGGATGGGTCATCCACAACTTCTTGAGACAAACTGTACCGGTGTTTTACCACCCTCAAAACAAAGAATTTCTTCCCAATACCTTATTCTAAACCTTTCTTCTGTCACTTTGAAGCCATTCTCCCTGGTCCTATCACTCCATGCTCTTGTCAAAACTCCCTCTCCAGCTCTCTCGGAGCCACTTTAGGTACTGGAAGGTGCTATAGGGTCTTCTTGGAGCTTTCATTTTCTCCAGGCTGAACAACAACACTCCCAGCCTGTCTCAATAGCAGAGGTGCTCCAGCCCTCTGGTCAGCTGTGTGACCTCCTCTGGACTCACTTCAAGAGGTCCATGTCCCTCATATGCTGGAGGCCCAGAGCAGGACACAGTACTCCAGATGGGGTCTCACAAGAACAGAGTAGATGGATAGTTGCAAATGAAAACCATCATTGTATAATAGGGATATCTCAATTTACAGCTTCAAAACTTAAAGTTGCATTTCCTCCATTCTCTATCTCTTTTAGAAGATTCAGGTTTTCACCCTAGTGAGGTTGGATTGTGCTTATCAGCAGCTCAAGGCTTTATGTCTCAGTGAGAGTAGTCGAAGATCTAAATGCAACTTTGTATTTAACTAAGGAGAAAATAAACCAGGACTGCAAAAATAAAATCTTTCCAGTTGAGGTCAGGTGAGAACGACTGCAATCCTGTTGCCAGCCGAGACAGAGGTGCAACCTCTGGAAACAGATGTGGAGCCAGGGAACAAGACTGGGGGTCTGGAGGCAGTGGGGTAATAGGCTTAGACCCTCCTGGTGTCTTCTGGAGTAATTAGTAATTAGTTCCCTGTGTTTGCTGTGTTGGTGTTCAGTGGCATCCAAGCCATGTCAAGGAGCACATACACGATTCCCATGGTGTGGAGGGAGAATTCCCACGTAGCAGAGCAGGGGACAGAGCCCTGTCCTGGTCACGGTTCAGCCCTTGGCTGCAGATCTGTCTCCAGTCAAAAGGGCTTGGTTTTTAAAGTCAGTTGTAATGCATGTGGTTGTGGGCTAACAGGTAACTGTGAGCAAAGAGAAAGAACTTCTTATTTTAACTAAGACCTATATGTCTATTTTCATTTTTGATGAATTTGTCTCTCCTATGTCTCTCAGTGATGCAGAAGCATGTAAGTGCACTTGCAACATTAATTTTCTCTCAGACAGATTTCTCAACATTTAATTCAGAGTTCATCATCTCTAAAAGCAGGTAAGTTTGTGAAGCTGAACCCTTGGAAATTTGTTCAAAACAGTGTAGTCTCAATCCATTTTCCGGGTTATCAAACTTAGACTCAGGCTTTTTCTGCAGCTGTTTGTGTAGCCCATGAAATGATTTGTGCATGTATGTGTCACCAAACAAACGTACTGGTGTCTTTTCAGTAACAAATAGTCTGCAATAATGAATCTACATTTGCAGTCAGACAAGCATGTGATGCTGATGCACGTTAGAGCATGCTATAAGAGCCAAACTCTGTCCTGTATAAAACCCAGTAAAAATAAACTGCATCTTTGGGGTTACCTTTCCAAGCTAAACTAAGGAAAATTAATGAATGTAGTTCCATGACCAGGATTTAACACACAATAGGTTTTTTTTTTTAAATACCCAGGAGTCTTCAGGCTGATGTGATATTAGGCCTTTGCTGGTCTTAATATTATTGTTTCTGTCTCATTTTAGGTTATTCTCCAGTGTTTATTATTAATTCAAATTCTCACTATTAAAGGGAAGATATTATCCATATGGTTGACGTGCTGCTCAGTATGTTCATAAGTTCTCCAACGTTTTGATTAACACTGACAGAAACCCCTTTGAAAACATATGGCCTTATATACATCCTGTCATTTCTAATAATAGGGTACATTCTTCAGTACACTTTCTTAAGAAGACGAATTCAGTCATATTTTAGAAACATGCTAATACTTTGTTAATTAGTCCTTTGAGGTCAGGGGGAAAGAAAAGACTGAATGAAAATAAACTTTTCCTTGAGCAGACACCATGAGCACTGAAGATAATTTGTGCAGCAGAAAAACGTGATATCTATGAGTAATGGTCTCTATATCCAGCCAGATTTCTTAAACCAATTAGCTTCTGGCATATTCCTGAAGATATTCATGCTCTGTTTGATATGCCAAACCCATAAAGCTTTAGCATGAAGACTGATTTTGATGCTCATTTCACTGATTAGGTCAGTATTTTATTTCTGGTGTTGGATTCCCATATTTATATCAATTGTTTCCCTTTTCTAACACCTTTGAGATATCATAGGATCTCAGTACTCTTCTCCCTTATACAGACAAGTCTGATACCAAATCTAGCAGAGATACTTTGGACTTAAATTCACTTTGGCTTGTGCAGTAACATGGCATATTTATATGTTAGAGTTTACCCCCCGAGACTATTTCCACCATGGCTATTCTGCTGGGATTTTCATCCATTTCTTTCACCATGATCATGGAAATTCTAATCTTCATGGTCTGTTTTAACCATATTTTTCCTCACATGTATACTTGCACTATCCTCAGACTTCACTGGCTTTGCATTTTTTCAGAGAGAAGCTATTCAGACACATATGCCTTAATATGACACTTTAGGCTGTGACTATGCAAGAATTAGTCAGCTAACTCACTTGGAAACCCTGCAGCACAATAACATAAAAATATTTTTAAAACACCAGATATCAATATTATGCTTTATAGGCCTGAATGTTTTCATATAGCTCACACATATTCAAAATACATCTACACAAGTTCTTTCCACCCAAAGGTGTATCATTATTGTTAATGCAGATGAAGAATGATGCTAACATCGCAGAACTAGTATTATGATTTCAGCTGCTCTACTTTTATTTCTTACTTTTCCCTTTCCCAGCTTGAGTAAAACCCGGACATACAATTGGATTCTCAAGAAAAAATTCAAAGAGGACTAGATTTCTTCCCCCCCNTTCTTCTCTACCTCATTCCCCGCTGTTTGCTTCTGCTCTTTTTCCTTTGGGAAAAGTCCCAGTCTGGGCTACATCAGTGAAGCATTTCTGGGCAAAGAGCCATCAGTCCTTATGAAACTCCATCTCTCTTATTACATATAGATTTCTGTGAGCCCATCCAGTCTCTCCTTCTCTAGATTCCTCTCACAGAAAATATCTAGTAAAATTCATGGTCTTTGTAGGGAGGCAGGTGGAAATAGCCAGGTGTGCCTGAAGATCTGTGGAAGCTGAAGGGCAGGATGAGGTTATAAACCCTCCTGCTCCTTCAGGATAGGGGAGCTTTTCAACTCCCAACCAAATCTTACCCATACTACAGAGAGCAGCTCTTCCACATCTTGTCTGTATAAACCTACTGTGTTCTTTGTCTACTCTAACATGCCTGTGACCAGGGTTTACATAAGTAATGGTACCCAACCAAACACCTTCCATGAACTAGAATATCATCTTGCACATTTAATACCATTTTTACGACCTAATGAGAAAAAGAATGAAACACCTCTAATGGAAGTTAGGAGGATCATTTGGAGTTCATCTACAAGAAAAGGAAGGTAAGATCACAAGAAGAGTAGTGCAAGAACAAGAATAGGTTGGAAACCTCTAACACTGATGGAAAATCAAAATTATTGCAAAAACCTCAGCAATCAAAATCATATTCATGGGGGTTTTTGGCGAAACTTCTGTACACTTTCTGTCAAAAAACTTTTCCCTGTCCTAGAGAGTTTCAAGAGCAGCACAAGTTTCGTTCAAGCTCTGTCATTCAGATAAAATATGCTCTGTTACTCTTTGTTTAGCACAGCTATTTTGTACCTGCCTTTTTGGAGCCTCCCCTTCTCCCCACCTGCTTTTTCAGACATAGAGAGCCCTGAATTGCCTTCAGACCACTAACTTGCAGCTGCCTTGCAGATAACTACTTACTCCTATTAAAACTATGCCTGTGCTATGCTGTTTATCTCATGATACTCCTTAAATTACAATACTGTCATTTCACTTTTTTTTCCCTTTGGGTCTACATTATTTAAACTGCTGCACATGATACTGAAAACTTGAAGACTGTTATCAGTTTAGGAAAAGGGTATTAAATGGAAAAGATTAAGATTTTGGCTTGAATCCAGTAAGCACTTAAATGCATGAGTAACTTTACTCCCATGAGTAGTGTCTTTGACGCCAATGGGACCAGCCATGCATGGAGGAGCACATGTTTGTAGAGTTATTGGGGAGAGCAGGCTCTGCTGTAAGAGCTTTGGGATCAAAACTTGGGCCTGTGTTGAGCTACACATGTGTTTGAGTTCATAAGGCATTAAAGTTCTATACAAGTTGACTACACTTTTTCCAAATGTCAGAGCTTTATTGAAACGTTATTATTTCCCCACTCCTTTAAAGGAGTTTGTTGTTTTGTTTTGGAGTTTTATGTTTTGTTTTGGTTTGAGTTTTTTTTACCAGAAATAAAAGAGTCAGCTTTTCAGTCTTCCAGTGAAAATAAAACAATTCAGTGTTTCAGCACCACAGAATATATATTTTATTATGACCCATACTGCTTGGAAATGTCTAAGCAGGTTTTCTTCAGACTGTCAGAAAAGAGGGAACAGGCATAAAAAGCCAACACTGGACCATGACAATTTTTATTCCCCTCCAGAAAAGTCACAGGTGCTTTTACCTCTATATCTTTCCTGCCCCAGTGTCATCTACTGTTCTCCATTTCCATCTTATGTAAAAGGTCTGCAAAAACTTAATTTATATTTAGACCTTTTGTTTTAAGATTTATGCTTGTCACCAGCAGCACTGAAAGAGAAACAGCAATCAGGTTCTATGAAAGACACCAAAGTTAACCTTTATTTGTCTCAAATAAACAGCAGCTTTTAATATTTTTAAAAAATCATTTAATGAAAAGGTGCATTCCTAATTCAGGAGCATCAAAAAGTTAATTTTGGCAATTTTAACCAAACAAATCATTGCAGTACTATAGAATTTAAATAATTAATTTCAGTTTGTTGTGAAAAATTACTGATAAAAGATATCACTCTAATGGCGTGTAAAAACAGGGATTTGGCAGCCCCTTACATGTCATTCTCAACTGCCCAGAAGATGCTGCAGGGACAAAACCACACAGTAACATAAGAGATGTAGCCCTATCAAAGAAATCACCTTACAAAGGAAAAGGGAATCATTAGATACCTGAATTAAAATTTCTGAAGCCAGGCCCAATTCAGCACAGCATGCTGGAGGCAGAACATCTGCATCTTCTGCAAATGGGGCACCACCCACAGCCCACCTCATCAGGGGCTTTGCAAAATTAAACAGAACTATGAATGGCTAAAGGTAGAAGATTGACCCTGCCTTATTGTGTCCCTCTCCTGATGCAGTAACAGTGCAGGGTTGGTTTTAGTTTGTTTGTTTTAAATAGCTTTTTAATTCCTACATTGAAATTTACTACTTGTTCACACACACTCAGAGAGCACAGACCACTAAAGAGATTTTCCTCTGACAATATGTATTTCTGAAATGAAGTAGCCTTATATCCAGCTGGCTGAGTCAGGATCAAAATAAAATCAATGTGCCTACAAAACTTATTTCTTAGGGTGTTGAAGCCCCCTGCTATGGATTGTACTGCCTAATTTGCCAGATATTTGTTTCCTAGCTATTATTGCCTGTTGAATATTTTAAATCCATTGTAATCCAATATTCAGGCCAAGTCTAAAATAAACCCTTTTTTTTTTTCTTTTAATCATTTTCTTAAAAAGATATTTTTGTCTTCAATCTTCCTTTTCAATCTTGGCCTTTTACAAGGCCATCTTGAACTTTAAAAGCAGCCTTAATTACTAGACATTTTGTCTCCTACTTGGCAACATAATACAAGATGAGGAAAGTAGATGCAGAGTCTCATAAATTTGTAGTCCCATCCAAAAGAGGCAATAGGATGCTACATTCAGTTAAAAGTAGTAAACCATTTATATGAAAGCCCTGGAACAGATTATTGTAGCCCATTTTTCAGGTGTAAAAGTACCAGCTCAAGTTTTATAAAGCTGTCTAAAGGCAGAAGCACATTGAGTAATTTTAAAACAGTCATCAATAGACTTGGGGCTTTATTTTAAAAATAGGATTTTGAAGGATTTAGGGTTTATGCAAATACTTGTGTGGTGAGAACTGCTCACTTCCATCTGCATCTTTAGAGCAACTAGCTAACTAGCTACCTTTTGAAAAAATAAAAGGTGGCCTTATTAGCTCATATGAAGAAAATAAAGGAATTTAATACAATCTAATTCTCTTGTTAGAGAATACCACTAATTCTATTCCCACAATCTGAGTCCTATGCACAGCTTTAAAAAGGTTAGAGGAACTGGAATTTAATGAGTTATGGCCCCTGTCCTATTTATAGAAAGATTATTTGCTTTCAAGAGCAAGGAAAAAGAAATATTAATCATTTCAAGGAAAAAACCCTCATTTCTTTTTTAATATCTCTAAATAGTGACAAAGATTGTAAGCAAGAGGGGACTGATGGCAACAAATACACCAGCAGTCGTATCTTCCTGCCCTCCAAAAGTGTGCTAAAACTGGGATGGGGATTGAGATTTGCTGTGTCACAGGTTCCTGTTCCCATGTCTTGTTCTAAGAGGAAGATAGAGACAGGCAACTGTAATAGGATTCCCTCCTTAACAACACCTATTTAGCTACCAAATCCTGCTGTATCTTAAAGGAGTTACTGACTTAAAAGAGTGATTAACCTTTTTGCTCTGTTTCACGATTTTAAAGCATTTTTTTTTCTCAGCCCATGGGGTGACAGAGAAGCACAGACATTGTATCATGAGGCCTGAGGAAGAGCCCTAGTGATTGTTTTGGGGAAAATGTGTATGAAATTATAATACATTGCCTTATTCCTTTCTCTGAGTTCAGTTGGCTTTAGGGATTTGGGAGTGGATTTAAACAAGGCTTTTAAAATAAATGTTCTGATTTTTAAAGCACTAAGGTGTGAGGTCTGCTGGTGGCCATGAGCTGTTGAGGAAATTGTGACTATACCCTGCTATGCATCCCAGTTCAAAATGCACTTGTTTTTTGCAGGTCAAGAGGTGGTTAGGGAAAACAAGACACAGAATTAACTTTATTTATACAGCCAATGTTGCCAATACTGGCTGTTCAGTGGGCACTAGAAAAATACATCTATCCCACTTTTAATTTACAGTCATAGTGTGTCACCACATTGTCCTACTTCTAATATTGTTTTGCTACACAATGTCTACCTTGGTGGTGAGGGTTTCCTTCACATCTCTGCAAACTTCTTTATATCCAGACAACACACAAGATACACACACTGTGTGTGATCTGCATGTGCCTATCACGGCACTGATGCACAAATGGCACTGAAATCCACAATTCCCAAGGGTCTCAAAGGGCATGGCAGAGAGAGATGGTGAGGACTCCAGGGAAGGCAGCAGGAGGAGAAGCTGTGTGGCCCATAGGGGACCATGGTGTTCTCTGAAGAAACTCATTCTGGACACTGTGCATCATTTTGTTCTTTAAAGCACTGTCCATGGATTTTCCTGCATTATTTGTGACACTGCAGATGTACCCGGGGAAGAGGAAGGGAGAAGGGTGGAGAAGCATTGACACACTCCACTTTAAGCACCTAATTTACTTTCTGCTTGGCATCATGCTGCTTTATCTAATCGCCAAAGAGAGATTTGCTGCTCCAAAGGGCAACTAGCAGCAGCTGTATTAGGTCCTGGAGCTGAATTGCCCCCTGAGTGACAGCTGTCAAGTGCTTTGTCACCAACACCAGTGAGCCCACAACGTCCCCAAATACCCCTCACTGAACAGAGAGTCTTCTGGCAGAACAGCTTTAATGATGAAAAAAAGATTTGATTTGGCTTCTGTATTAAGTCCATGATAGTGTTAATCCCATAAAAATACAAAACATTCAGAATTTCTCTCTAATAATTGTAAACACTGCTTCCTTTGTCAACTTTTTGATTTATTGGAACTTATTATAGAGCTAGACTTTATTGTATTTGCTTATGATACCACAGTAATCTTTTCCCAGGCTTTCACTTTATTTTGTTACATTTATCTAGCAAGCCAGATTCACACTCCCACAGTAACCATATGGAGAAAAGCCACAAAAGCTGTTAAGTACATTTAATTACTGTTTTGATGAGCTCATATTTTAATTATGTTTATTGATTCTGTGTGTGTTGAAATAGTTTTAGCATTTCAAGAAAAAAAATGGAATCAATATACTGTAATTACCGGGCATTTTATAATTTTTCTGTGTAATTAAAACTTTCATATAATATTTTTAACACTTTTCACTAATCCTTTAGCTGTTATTGGCTGCATTTTCTCTATGTTTAGGTGAGCTTTAATTTTCATTCTTCCACAATGTGAAGCTAAGTTCAGGAATAAGCATCATTTCTATCAAATACTTTCCTTCCCCTTAGACCTTCTTAGGAAATAAAAAATAACATGCATATGGTATTTACTAACACAACACCAGTTGTGACACATGGATACATCTTCCACTTGGAGCTGTCATAATGGCACTTGCTATCACTGTGTAACAGCTTGATGAGCAAGACAACTAAGAAAGAGGTTCTTTCCAATGTAAGGGTCACTGTCCTGTCTCATTACAGCAGCTGGAATTTATCTAAAATGGAAAAATATAGTATTTGACTTTTAAAAAAAAATCCCTATATCTCTATTCAACTAAAAAATCATTTAAGGCTGTTGTCAGACTTTTAAATTAAATTTTCCCTTGGATAGATCTAAACTTCTGGATTTCTTAAAATGGTAAACAAGACGTAAATATATGTGGCCCTGATCCTGTAGTGGTATAACTGGCAAAAGTTCTTTTCTTTGTATAGAGCACAATTTTTGTTTCATGGGGAAAGGAAGTGACTTTGGGCACAAAGTTTGGTTGAAAGCAGGTACAGCCACACATCTGGGTGGCAATCAGCAGTGACAGGAGAGGCATTTTTAACAGGGGGACCTGAACAGAGGTGGCTTTCACCAGACACCAGTGACACGGTGCTTGAGTTTTGAAATTCCAGGATTTCTCACGTGATGAAAATTCCATCCTCAAGGGAGCTCTGATGTTTGTAGACATGAGATGGTGAGCTTCAGACCTTTCTCTTGTAACTTGTCCCTGGGTTTTAATTTCCATGGCATTAAAAGCAAGAAGTAGTGTCATGCCATTCAGCCATCCAGCTCAGGTTTCATTTATTTGCACCCTTGCATGCCACACATAGCAAATAAAGGAGAAAAAAAAGAAAGAAAAAAAAAGTCAGCTGTTTGTATGTTAAGGTTCTGATTGTAGAAGGATAATTTTCAACCTTTCAGGTACTTTTGAATCTCTGACAAAATGTTAGAAGGTTACTCTGTGCTCCTCACAGTCAAACTGGATTTGTTAGATGAAGAGCTATTCTTCAATTATTGCACCCTTGGCTCTCTACTTCTATCTTAAATTACCAAAGAGAAAGAAATATCTTTTCTGTGGAACTCATCTTAACCTGACCCCAGGCACATAACATTAGCAGGGCTGGAAATTAGTACTGGCTGGGGAAAGAGAAAGGACTTCATCTATTTTAGTACTGTATATTACCTGAAGGTCAGGAGATTACTGTGAGAAGGGGCAGAACGTATGACTGGGAACAAAAAGAGGTACCAAGAGCTGAAAGAGAATATTTATGGGAAAAAAACACGTGATAGCAACAAATAAAGCTACCTGAAAGAAAAGTAGAGAGGATAGATAGGAAGAAAGCAGAAACAACACATAACTGTCCATTTGGAACGAGATAGGCCATGGTTAGAGAGGGTTCATGTGTCATCTTGACCCCCAGAGAAAAGTCAGTGAAAGAGGAGGGAACAGGGAAATAGGATGGAGGCACAGAAAGGTGGAAGCCTCATTTGCTCCTCCTGGGAGCACTTACCAGGAGGGTGACCCTTGGTTCTGGCCAGCTGCCCCTGCACAGAGCAGGAGAGCCCCTCAGGCGTGTCCAGGAGCCAGGGCAGAAGTTGCTCCAGAGCCTCATCTGTCTTACAAAACAGATTCACTGAGTTTTCAAACCAGGCTGGAGAGCCCTGGGACAGCAGGAGGGCTGGGTATGGGCATGGAAATCACTGACTGGGGCTGGTGCTGAGGGTATCTGATATTTCAGTATTCACCCAAATTCAACAATTTCCTTTGATATCACCGATGTTTTCATCAAGCCTTGATTCACCTTTTAGACAGACTCATTTCTATGTGTATTTATAGGCACTCTCTTTCATACTCTCTGCAGCATAATTCAAATATATTTCTTTTCTTTTTTTCTAGGTTTTGTCTGCCATCATTTAATAAAGCACTTTTGACATAAAACATATGCTGCATATTTAAATATGAAAAACCTGATCAAACAGATATACCTGGGAAAATGAAATGGGGGAGGAGTTAAGCAATCCTAGCTATTTCCTACCACCATGGGAAACTCTCCATTTCAGGATAAATGGCTAAAATCTCTGCAAATACCCCACTGTCAAACTCAGATCATTCTCTGAAATTAGGGGAAAATATTTATGGTTTCTGCCACGGAAAAGACAGAAGGGCTGTTTGGTATCTGTCTGTTAACTTCTGCAGGAGTGGAGAGGACATGAAGGAGGATTTGTCAGGGTAGTGTGTCTGATTAATTGAAGCACACATTATTCCCTGAAATAAAAGATTTCAAATAATTGAGGTGGTAGTGGTGAAGTGATTGATTACATAAGAGATGTCAGCTACATCATTTAGAATCATTGTCAGCCAGACCTTTGAATTCCTTGGCTTTACTAGATGCAACAACATGAGTGCTGTTTCAAGATAATTTCTTGGGTTTTTTAATATAAAGGATTATAAAAATTCTGCTTCAGAAAGGCTGTTTTGCTTTCCTGGGCATTTGCATGTAAAGAGTTTTCAGACAGCTTGTTATTCACCCATCAGGCTGGTAAAGTTCCTCCAAAGAGGTTTCCATCTAAGGGATAAATTTATAAACTTCTTTGCAACTCTATATAATTTACCTGAGATGCCAAAATGGCTCCTGCAGAAATGGTACAATCCCAGACAACCAAGGATACAATTTTCAAGAGAGCAGCTCCATATCAGAAACTCTTTTGAATGTTGGTAAATGTGTAAATGCAGCACATATGTTTCTCAGTGTCGTAACTCAGCTGTTTCATTTCTCTCTTTTGCTCAATATTCAGCCCCCTGAGAGTTCCGACCCTGGCTCCAGTTTGGCAGTTTCACACACATAAAAGTCTTGTTCGTGCAAGTTTCGTGAGTCACCAGACAAAAATAAGATTTTTTTTTCCCTTTTTTTTTTTTTTTGCATTACAACTCTAAATCAGAAACCCACAATTGTTTATGAGAAACATAATCGGGCCCAGCAGCACCCAGGAGGTAAATTCAAGACCTCTCTTTCCTTAACATACCTCCCCCTCTAAGATCCAAGGACAATTAGGACTAGTAAGTTTAATAATTTTATCACATCTAACATTTTTTTCGTGGAAGCACTGAAGCAAAAGAGTTCAGGGTAATTTTGATACTTTAGCAATACCATTTAAGACCTACTGAATATTCCCACACTGTTCCATTGTAAGCATTAAACATTTAACTTGTAAGATATTTTTCAAGCATTGCTCAGACCAGCCTTAATTTCTTGTTCACCGTGTTTTATTCATTGGTTATTAACAGAGTAATTAAGATTTACTAATTAGCACATTTAAAATTAGTACTGCTGCAGATTATTTTTTCTTGCCTGTGAGCAGATTCCCCAAATTTTATGTTGTATAAGATGAAGAGTCAAAGGAAATAGCATCTCTTTACTTCTTTGAATAAGGAGTTGAGAGCCCAAACTGAATGACAACCTGATTCTTTATGTGTTGTTTGCTGGTGAGTCCTTGCCAGTTGAGGATCATTACTGGGCAGAATCTGTTTTCTTCACTTGGCTTATCCATGGAAAATAATTGTGGCAGGTTAAAAAGAAACAAAAGAAGAAAAAAGAAAACCCAAAAAAATTAAGAGGAAAAGGAAAAAAACCCACAAAAAGGTGGGGAGGGGAAGCAAGAAAACCAATCACAATTATCAAAAATTATAGCAAGAATCTGTCAGGGAGATTTATCTGGATGAATTTGTAAATTTCAAAGGAGGAGAAGAAATGATAGAAAAGTCACCAAAGTCATCTTGACATCAAATGCTGCCCCAAACAGGTTCTCTCTCACGTAGACATTGATGTCACTAAATTTCACAGGGAGTTTCACATCTGTGGTAAATGAAAACTGTTGAGAAAAAGAAAAGAAGGTTGCAAGTGGTGTAAAATTTGTTATTATATCAGACTCTGTCTCAACAACTGTGAGACATCCCCATATCTTGGTCCCTGCATGTTCCATGAACATATCAGAGCATGAAGGCTCAGCTCTGTACTGTGCAAAGTCACATGCATAGATCCCACCTCCCCTTCCAGCATTATGAAAAGAGGTTGAGAGTGAGGGATGCACAACGTCCTCAGTGGATCTGCCTGGTTTATCAACTGCTTCCTTCAGTCTACTGGGAATTTTATTTCAGGGGAAAAAAAAAAAGAAACACAAAAAAAACAACAGGAAAAATATAGGGCCCAATTCCTGTCACATCAAAATTCACTGCAAATATAGGAGCACAAGAAAAGTGTAAGAGCAGCACAAGTGCTGGATTTCATTCAGAGGGAGATTTATCTCTGTTGGTACGTGCAATGCATTGAAAAATTCATGTGCCAAAGACCACCTTCAAAAGGACAGCGTAAAAGTGGAGGAAAATCCAAACTGAAACCAACTCTTGGGGAAAGAAATGCCTGAACACTTTTGCCATCCCTCAGTTAATAGGCTGTCAGCTGCCAAAAATAACAATTCCTCTTACCTGGGGGTCACTTTCCTCCGTCCCTCTCCTTCCCCCTTTTCCCCAGCCACTCCGACCAGGTCACTGGGGAAGGGGAAATGAGAGTGTTCCCCATCATAAGGAGAAATCAGAGAGGGTACAAAGTTTCACTTAGCTTTAGATTAGTCTAAATTAAATAGAGTGGCCTGGGGAGGGGTCCCAGCCTGCGGGGCAACCTGATAGTGAAGCTAGAATCACAGTCTATCTATGTTCTAAATTGATGGCAATGAAAATAATACTCCCCAGACACAAAAGTACACTTGTTTTCAGATTAATGCATCCTGAATGTGAGCTTTTCATCTCCTTTCTGAATGAGTTAACGTGTGCTTGTTCGCTTTGGACAGAAACTGAACTGCAGATTCATTATTTGGAAACTTATTTGTGCTGAAGTCCATAAGACCAGTGGCTTGGGAAGATGAAAACAGCTTTCCACAGGCTCTCATTTGGGGAAAATCTGGTTGCCCAGGGCTGCCAAATGCATTCCCAATGAACTCCTCCATTTGCATGTTGTATTTGGGCTGAAATTGAGACAGTGAATACCTAAATGCTCCCAGGCCTGATCCAAGGATCTCCAATAACTCTTCATGAGGGTAAATGATACAAATGAAAAACAATTCATACCAGTCACTGAGGAGCCCAAGAGTGCTGTCACCTTTCACTAGCACTGCATGTTCCCTCTTCTCAGAGAAGAGCCTTTCTATCTGCCATGGCTTCCAGATCCCATGCTCATATCAATTAATTCCTGAAGTGCATTGCCAATTAATATGTGTAATGGATGATAATTTCACAAATGCTCTAGCTTCATTTTGTGTTTTCTAAACTGCCATTAGTACAGAATTAAGCTATTCTTTGATTAATGAAGCAGCACTTTTTTTTTGTGCTTTCAGATATTGCCTTTACAATAGTACAATTCTGCATTTTTCTATCCACTTATCTGTGGATAGAAGATGTAAGATAGAAGAAAGTTGTAAAATACATCTGTCAAGATAAGCCTGAAACTACTGTTCCTTCAGTAACTGGAGAAAAATTACTCTAATTTAGACACAGATGTTTTGCTACACTTACCTTCAGTTCAGCTTGCAATGGAACAGAATTCTGAAAAAAAAATAAATTAAAAAGTTGGATTGAAAAGACAAAACAGCATCAACAGTTCATTCCAGAAGATGTATTTTCAGACTCTTGAAATATTTTCAGACATTCTGGCAACACCTGACTTTGCAAAGTATGTCAGTTCTGACAAATGGTGTGTTTTGATAGAGCACATCTTGTACACGGTCTCTTCAACGTTCCTCCAGTCTGATGTCATTTTACATTTCTCTTTAAAAACAGACTTCAAATTAATGGGACTTCATTGTAATATGTTTTTCACTGCTGTTAAAACTCTGCACAAAAAACTGTATTAGTCTCAGCTGATAGAAAGTCCCCAAGCACTTCCAGTATCAACACTGTTAAATCAGACATACCATCCTTGGCCTTGTTCATTCACATACCTTGATCAAATGGCCTTCTTTTCCCAAGCATTAGGTTGTTATCTCCCTGCTGTCTGTGCCTGTGCCTGTAACTTCATCCTGGAGAACACTAGCTCCATACACTGAGAGCAAAAGCAAAGCCCCACGGCTGCTTGTTCAGAGCCCTTGACAAATGGCAGCTCATTCATTGATCCCAACCTGCCTGAAATCCTCTGGATGCTTCATCTTGTCACTGCAAGTGCCATTCCCGGACGTGCAAGATTGCTGTGCATTCATACACATCTGCATGCCAATTCCACAACCAGCTAGGTTTTGAAAAACCCTGAAGAGGAAAGCCCAGTGTTACAAAAACCTGACTTTGGAAACTCACAAAGCCACTCTGACGCTTGGAAGAAAGATGTCGAGTGATCAGTTTTTTCCTATGATGCCTGCAGTGATGATGTGCATGGGATAAATGGAAGATAAATTGAAGAACTGAGAAAAACCTCTTTCTCAGCTCTGGAATTCTCCCTCATACAGTGGCATTGCTGTTCACTCCAGGAAAAACAGTATCTGGGTTTGCATCTACAAAAACCCCAGCTAGCAATAAGAACATCGTGCTGCAGGACAAGGATATAAAGACACAATTCACATTCCTTTACTGGTAAATCACAGAATATCATATGTTATGATCACAAACTCTTCACAAATATATGAGCTGGGAATATTTAAGGGGGTTTCTGTAAGTCATTAATCTATTGTGGTTTATTTAATGATTGCTCTGCATTGTAGGGCACATTTCACAGTTGTCTTGACTACAGAAAAATCATGAAAAATAAACAGAGATATTTATATGCATTCATAAACAGAACAGATCTAAATTTATCTTAATAAGAGCTGGTTATTCAAGTAATAAAACACTTAGAATGAAATACTTATAAAAATCATGTAAAACATTAGACTTCAAGGTTGGCACAGCTCTGACAGCTCACTTTTGACTTGTCCCATGCAGCTAAACTCACTCTGTTCCTCACCTGCATCACTGAAATCCTCCAACCAGAGCACATCATCACATCCAAACCAAGCCTTTTACATTAAAGGCAAAATATGTAACATAAAATAAGCTAAAAATGGTGAGAAAAAAACTCCAGTCAAACAACATTTCCAGTGGTATTTAAGCTCTGATTTTGGGAAGATGCACACAGTTCTCTCCTCTTTGTGGGATTTTTGTCTGCATTTCAGCATGTGTGCTGGTGAACCACTGTGAACTCATTGATTTTATCCAGTCAATTCTTTTAGACTTCATTTTGAGCAAAGCTTAAGATTAAAATTAGTCTCAGCAATAAAAATGTTCAGATATTTGAATTCACTGGAGCTTTTGGACACTGGTTAAATTTTAAAATCTAAGCTTGTTAAATATGAATTATCATTTTGCTTATGAATTACTTTTTAAAAATATTACAATATAGAACTGTAGAACTACACAGCCATCCACTAAAGTGAGAATATAAATTCCCCAATCTAATAGTTATTTGACTGAGCTAATATTGAAACACTTAATAGCATTTAAACAAAAAAATGTTCAAATTTCTTTTAAAAGTAGTACTCTGATCATGAGATTTAAATTATCATATTCATTAGAGAAATCCTGTGCTGGGAGCGAAACTCTAACATGGTATAGAATCAAATTGACACATAGAAATATATTTGCCTTAAAAAGAAGATAGACACTAATGTGGGATATATTGGCAGACGGAAACATTCTTTGTCAGGGTTACTGTATTTTTTTCCTGGAGCAAGTTATCATTTAACTTCCCCTATTTTATTTTAATTAAAAAGGCAATATTTTGAAAGAATAAAACAACACTAGTTTCACCCCACACAGAAAAGGCACGTGCCTTCATTTTCATCCTAAATATAAAGGAAAACATGAGTATTTACTTTTAAGCCCGCAGACCAAAGCATCTAATTGATCCTACCTGGGAGACAGGGGCTGAATAAAGGGCCATTATGTTTTGATGAGATATGCAATTGCCTTGAACTTGCCAGGAGTTCAGGTGTGGGTATATCTGTACCCCGAGCGCTTGCAGGAATGTCGCTCCCTGCACTCCTGCTCATGCATCTGCCTCGTGTAGCCCTTGTAGGGACCAGCTCTATTTCACCAGAATAACTTCCCTATTCATGAACAATAAGGTTCAAATTGTACTTTTCTTTAACACAACATTAACTCTCAAAGAGCTGGAAACTCAGTATTCTGTTCCCTAAGCTTAGATTCCCAATCAGTCACTGAGAACATTATATGAGCAGTAATCCCATTAAATATATCATCTTGCAAATATCTAAATCCAGTTAATTAACTTGTATTGCAAAAGAACTCCAAGATATAGTTTTCAGTGAGCAAACTTACATTTTAGGTTTCTAATTATATCAGAAATAAGTTTCATATCTTCTTTTCACTTAAAAAAATAGAGTGAAATCACCTAAAAATCTATAAACGTTGGCAAAATAGGTGTTATACAGAAATCAAAAAAATCTGAGTGCTTTTTTATTAAACTCCATTCTTCAAGAGAGATTATATACAATAGAGGCCTCATAAGGTGGAAAAAGAGGAATATTGCCTAAGAAATTTGAACACATTTTCCACTTACTAACTAAACAGGAACAAATGACTGGACAGGTAAGAACTGAGATAATTTTGTGGTTCATGATGAATGCAATATTACAACTCCTGCACTTGGAAATCAGTTTACTGAAGGATAGCACTGGGGAGAGCACAACACGAATATCAGAAAAACATTTTCTTTGTATCCCAAAGTGGTTAAAAAGTGCACAAAAAGAGATTTTTTCAGGAGATATTGACAAAGCTGTTTTATTTATGCCTCAAGTTAAGGGTGAGGCACTGTTCCACGGAGAATATATTTAAAGTAAACTGCAAATTTATGTCATCATGTGATTTCACTTTACAAACAAATAGTAAAACAAAGCACAAAAGGCCAGCTCAGGCTATCTCAGGGTGTTGCTCACCAGGTTCTTTACTTAAAGTACTTACCTACAATTTCCCCTCCTTTCCCAAGGGTGACTTTGCCTCACAGGCCACCGGGACAGCTGTTTTATTCCAGAGCAGGATCAACATCCATCATCAGAAAGCAGTGAGAAGGAAGCAGAAGGGGCCAAGCAAACCTTGCTGTGTTACAGAGCAGGATCCTGCACAGGGATCAGGTAGGGATACATGAGTGCTGTATTTTCAGGGCTGCCCACAACCATTTACTTTGCTTCCAAATAGAACAGTAGTTGGTAAGTTAAAAGAGTTT
Source organism: Campylorhamphus procurvoides (assembly GCA_013396655.1). Lineage (NCBI taxonomy): Eukaryota > Metazoa > Chordata > Aves > Passeriformes > Dendrocolaptidae > Campylorhamphus > Campylorhamphus procurvoides. The sequence continues at coordinate 1,405,521 of WBMV01007818.1, forward strand.
CAAGTACTTTAAAATAATTTAACGCCACTTCAAGTTTAAAAAGAAAAACTGATTTTAAAAGGTCTTCTTAAAGACTGTATTGGCTTATATTATACAAACAAGTAAGTAATGTGTCATGAGCATCTCACCTTGTGGTCCTTTACAAAGGCTCAGCTTAACATGTGTATTTCCCCAAGGTTTCAGTGCAAGAGAGGACAGAGGTTAAGTTAGACCCAGTTAAAGGCTGGGTTAGACCCACCTAACAGCTCATTCAGAAAGAACTCCACGTGCTAACCAGCCATTCCCCTGTCCACCCCTACCCCACAGGCTGCACAACGTAGGGTTATATTTGACGCTGTCTCACTTGGTAAAAATACAGCTATGTTTTGTTGCACCTGGAATTTTTGATTGCAATTGCAAACTCCCACAAATTTCAGGCATAAAGCACTGGGTCATTGTTTTCAAATTATGGATAATGGCAAAGATTTAACAAAAAAATAATAATGGAGCAGAAGGGATAAATCCTGCTGTCTTTTTAAAAGACTGACCACAACAGACAATATATTTGCCTATTAAAGTAGAAGAGAGAATATTTTAGAAACAAATCAGCCACAGTATGTGGTTTGGTGTTTTATTAATTGAATTCTGCCCATATTAACAAGTGTTACTACTTTTCCCCTTCAAATTATGCCAATTATGATTTCTCTTATGAAAATAATGATTCATGTTTTAGATTGAGTTGTGTGAACATGAAACAAAAGCAGTATGGAATAAAACTGAAAAGAATTTTGAATTATTTCCCTCCAGTTTATCAGTACTTCAGGTCACAGTCCACTCACCAATTATCCAAATGGTACTCGATCTCAAAAGAGCTAATAACTACTTAGTCATCAAAGAAAAGCTTCTGGCATTCATAAAACCTCCATAGCCACATCCTCCCTTTAAACTGCCATGAGCTGTGTCATGGTACTGCAGTGTCACTGGCTGAGCATCACTAAAAAGCCACTCCCTCAAAAAACAGAGATACAGGAATAGTGTTTTTACTCCCAACTTCCACTGAAAGACTTTCATTTCATCCCAACAGTCAGGCCATCTGCCTCAGGCATAATTCAGAGTTCCAAGTCTCCTTCTCTCCCTTTTTTTTGACGATAGGCTCCTAATTTTGGATCTCCAATGCACACCTCCGTTATGTGCCCAAAGCAGCCCCTGAATGGGGACATCCCCACAGAGCTAAGTGATCCTGGTGGCAGAGCTCCTACTTAATGCTCTAATAAGTCTGTCCACATAGAACCCAGAAGGTTCAAGTCCCCTGCCCTTGAAACAGTAAGTATGACAGGATTTTTTCCCATACTGCCAGGACAGACTATGGTCCCACCATCTGCTCCTGAAGAACAAAACTTGAACTAAACTCCATCCAGAACAGTAAGAAATCCAGCCTGCACTGGGCAGAGCAAGGCAATGGTGGTCCCCTCCAGGTTAGTTTTAGACAAGGGGGCTGAGTCATTTTGAGCCTGTGATCCAATGTCTCGGACTGTGTAAGCACTATGTAGGTTTCCTATAACAACATCTAATAAAACATAGTTTTTTACACCTTGCGCTGTAGCTGCAAGAATGTTTGTGATTTTGCATCCATTTTGGATACAGGAGTTGGATGTCTAGTCCTCCACCATAAAGTCTGGAGGTTGTGTTACAGCATCATCTGCAGCTTGCAAGTAATAAAAGAAAAAAAATCCAAGTCTTTTTCACATCATAGATTAAACAGCTGCTTTGTGAGTTGAAAGTGACCTTGAACAGCACTGTTTTCTGCAGCCCAGTGTGTTATCTGCTCTTGGTACCTTTTCAATGGTTTGGACAACAATTTAGTGCCAGAAACTTCACCTCACATTTTCTACTCAGGCATGACAATTAGATCAACAATAAAGCACATTTTCTTTCCCTTTTGGCTACCTTGAGAATCACATATCATCAATGCACAGTGGCCAGGTAATTTACTTTTTAGTATTGTTTACAACTCAAATTTTTAAAAAACCAAAACGATGAATTTTCCAGAAATCTCAAAAATTATATGCCTTGACTTTAAAATAAAACATGTTCTTTCAGCTTGCCTAAATATTCAGCTTTATTTTCAGTGAAAGGGTTAATACCTGCATTTTACCCCTTTTGGATCAAGTTGTTGAAAGAGGGAAAACTTCATGCACCATAGGAACCTGCACTAGTACCCTAATGACGGTATAATTAGAAGTATCATTGTGGTAATGATTCTTTTCATCTGGCAAAAGGCCTTAACAAAAAAGATCTCTTATTCAGTTAGTTTCACCTGCCCATTCTCTTACCTCTGCAATACCCCTTTTCTAGGTCAGCATCAGAAGTTAATACTGGGTGTTTGACAAGGCTTCAGACTTTGTGCTCATCAAACTAATTAAAGAGAAACACATCCAAAGCCTAGTGAATTATTTTACTTTTTAAAAATGCTGCCCATTCATCTTGTTTAAAGATTTACCTGGCTCAGTGGGTTTGATTAATGAAAAGGACAATGGGGCTCTTGTCAGTGTAACCTGCAGTCACTTGGTTCAGGGTCAGCAGGTTGAGCGAGAGGCCTCCATGTCTATATTTAGTCTCTCTCTACTTTAAAAATCCAAAGGATTGAAACGTTACTGATTTTATCAGTATGCCACAGTTTGGAGGAAAAGACAATAACTGGCTTGATCTCAAACTTCATTCAACTCTTTTTTTGGTTTGTTTAAGTTAAATAGCGCACAGGAGATCCCCCATGGTTGTCCTGGATGTGGACAGGCAGCATGGCTTTATGATAACACTAAAACCAAGTATAGAAGTGGGATATGGACTTCAAGTAGGCTTAAAATGCAAATTCTTATAGTTTGCTACCATGGAAAATCTACACTAATATTCACATTTACATAAACTCTGAAAGGACAAAAAAACCCCAAAAACATAAAGGATATGATGTATATTAAATATCAGTGGGCTTATAAAATAACCATAAATGCCTTGATCCTGCAAACATTTTGGCATACAATTAGCTATACTATCACAAATACTCTCATTATTCAATTGCAGCTTTGAGTCTGCCATAAACCAGAAACAAGGTAAAACATCAAATTCATACAATTCCAGAAACAGCAATAAACTAGATTTCTCCTAAAAGTCAGCGTGGCCCCTTTTGTTTCAACAGAAGGATGGAACCTCCACCTGACTAGCTCACCTTGGGCTACTTCTCTGTGTCCTCCCTCCCTCCCTGTGCTGCTGCTGCTGGGTGTGTTGGGAAGGGTTGAGGGTTGTCTCCCTCTGTTCCCCACCTGCCTTCACGCCAGAGAGGAGGAAGCTGCTGAGAGCTGTTGCCTCCTTGTGACACAGGCAGCGAGCAGGGAAGTACCCAGCAGGGATTACAATCTGCCCTCTAGTGATTCACACAGTTAACATTTGGCAACATTTAACATTATTTATGCATTACATAATTACACGTTCATTACATAATTATTTCATTATGCAACAGTGACTGTGCTCGTGCTTTACACCTTTCCAAGAGGTTCTTGAATATAATCAGTGGACTGAGCATCCAGCAGATTGCTGATAATTATGGGTTATGATCATTAATAACTCCTTCTACTGATATGTTTATAGCTATATAAGACACAAATCATGCCTATCGTCCTGGGACAGCTACTGTTGCACAAAGCCATCTGCAAGCACACACTGAGATTGTGCAAAACAACCAACCAGTTGCTTCACTTCAGTGCCTAGGGCCAGTGTTTTCAGCTGTGTGAGTTATTAAGCAATAATGCCCAGATCCTCTCCTGTGAGGCCAAGCAAGATTTTCATCCTGATTTAATGGCCTCCGAAGCACAGTTTTGGCCAAGGGAGCAGCATGAGAACAAAGGTGTTTGTAGTTTGGAGGGCAGGGTTTAGGAATAGGATGGTCCCTAATGTTTAGTCTCATAAGAAGTCTCTGACAAGTAAAAGGCTGTGTTATATGTTACTGTCCTTTGACTTTAAGACAATCCTTGATTGTCAAGAATTAATTGCATCATGCCTGAATAATTAGTTGCATCATGGCAGTGCTCTACTGCCCCATAACAAGCTCTGTTTCAGGAATATGGCAGAGCTTCCATAGCTGCCCTAAATGTCAAACCGCCTTTAGGAAAAGCACCATAACCTTGCTGTGATCCTGCTAATTCAGCTGCACAAAAACATGGGATATGGTGTCATGAGGGTCTTGGTCCTTAGTTCTGTCTGTGATGTGCACTAGTCCCAGAGCAGAAATGCAAAAACAAGTCCTACAATGACTGGCTGTGCCTCCAGGAGTGCTGGGGCACAACTGAAAGGAACATACCCCCCTCTCCCTGATGAACCCAGATGTGTTTTGTGCTTCATGTTCAATCTCCCCGAGTCAGCACAGACTGCAGTTACTGTCAGTAGAGCTGGGGAAACCCACCCTCATCCTACAGTCACTTTATTCTTGCAAATAAAACACTTCTGGGCTTGATCATTTTATCTGCCCTATCATCTGGGAAATGCATTTGGATAAAGGGACATTTATTGAACTGTCTTTTATCACACAAGTATTTCTACCAAAGAAAGATTTCCAGGATTCAACTCTGTGTATTTAAAATGCAAAATTCAAAGAAGTTTTATTGCCAGACTTTCACTTCTCAATAATTATGTCTTAATTGTTCTGCAAGTATGCATTAAAATTTATCATACATTGAAAGAATTACCATAGAGAAAAATCCACCTTATTTTAGCTTAATAAATTGAGAATTTGTATTCTAAACACTGCTTTTTAAATGTAGCTATGCTCTAGAATTCTCCCTAGATTTTTAAATGGGTAAATACTACACTGGGCTGTTTGCAAGGAAAAAAAAAAAAAGATGAGAGACGAGATTATTGGGGGAAAGAAGTGTCATCTTTTCCACATAGTAAGTTAGATAGCAAATATAGTCAGGTAGGAAAAAGGAGATCAGACACTGAAATCAATTTTTATTGTATTATATTTGAAATACCCCTTCATTCCTATGGGAGAATTTTATGCAGTCCTTCACACCATAGTTCTGCAAGAGCCATTTGCAACCGTGCTGCCTATGGCTTTTCAAGACCTAAATTTCCAGCATAGGAAGGTAAATTTTTTCAGTATGTCATCAGTCATAGTGCACCCACCCACCAAAGCCCGACCATTTCCTGCAGCGACTTGGAGATAAAGATCTCCTGATACCTGCAAGCCCTGTAAGAGTAATATTGTTTACAAATGAGAAATTCTGATGTCTGATATTCCAGGCAGCACTAGGTGTTAGATCTTCCCTCTCGACATAGTTACATGCTTCCAGGTGTTAGATTTTTCATTATTTAAGAGCAGGTAGAAAAGCCAGACAATAAGTATTCATAAAATGTCAGACATTCTCCAAAGGGCTGTTCGAGTTAATACAGGCCATAAAGCTCTCACTTTTATTAGGTTTGAAAATGATAGTTATTTGAAGGAAATTATGTCACTACTTAAAATATTTTACCAGAAGAAACTGCTTAGCACCAAATCTTTAAACCACCAAGAAAGAAACTCCAGAGTTTCCACTACATTATATCCTTCTGACAGCTCTTGTTAGTGTTGCAAAGCAATACAGGTAAAATAAGGAATAATCTTCCTATCCTGGGTCAAGAATACCAAGGCCATCAACATTGTTTTTGCTCAGGACATACTCCAAATTATTTTTTTCCAAATCTGCTTGGTGATTAGCCATTCTACTAGCTCTCTATGTGAAGTCCTTGGCAAGCCTTCATCTGCATCATGAATTCCTTGGAGTACCTGAGCTGACCTAGGGTCAGCTGAAGGCCAGCTCACTTCCAGGACACATATATAGTTGGGTGCAGACACAAAAACTCCTCCCTCAGATTAAATTTAGAGCACAAAGGCAATATGAAGCAGGTCCCGGTGCTACCTTGCAGCTACAGCACATGCCTGCCTGTGTGCACACCAGAGCTGAGGGGCTTGCTATAACAACAGCATGGCAAACACATCCCTGCAGAGTGGCTCTTAATTTTCTTATTGAACCCCCATACGGGACTGGAGCAGCCAGTTTGTTCAGCTGGGGCAGGACCATGGAATCAGCCACGGGCACCTCACCACTGTCCCATTACAGCAAAGGGTGGTTCTCAGAGGGGAAGGAGCAAGATGCAAGAAAATGGTGCACATGAAAGGTGACTCCAGGTCAAACAGCAAGGATCAGGGAAGCAGAAGCCATGTGAAATATGTTCCTTCTTTGGTCAGGTGTGGGTATAAAACCAGAATTAAACTATATGGGTTTGGATACAGAACCACCCATACAGGATGGGTTTGGTTTCCAGCTCCTGCTAGAAGTTTGGGTCTGTGACAAATGCTTGCAGAGTGTATTCATGTGAAGTCTTCAGAACAAAGTCAATGCCCAAACCATGCTGTCATTTATACCTTCACAAAATTCCCAAGATAATGAAAACCCCAAACAGGTAGTATAAGAGGAAGGGAAGTCTTTCTCTGAAATAGCAGAAAACTATGGCTGTACTTAAGGATTTCACACTGACATAAATTGATAGTAATTTACCTGTATAGCTTTACAATACTAGCAAGAGCTGCTCACCTCTTGGTGAAGGATTCTTGCTATTAGTACATGTACATTTTAAAACAGGATAGACAAATAAAAAGCACCAAAATATGCCATTGGTATTCATTTTTCTGCCCTCCCAGCGTAGGGTTAGAAATCAGCTACACTGCATAGGTTATTAGCTAATTAAAAGGTGGAAAGGGACATTTATTCTGTATAGTACATATTTTGTGAGCAGGGACAATCTAACAGAACCTCTTTGTCTGTTATTATAAAATACTTTGAATTAGCAAATAAATTCTGCAGCAGAGAATCTTTTTTGGCATGTCTGTTCAACTATACCATCAAAATTGCTGGTGACACACTGGTTGTGGTGGTTTGCCTTTGTGACTTCTGCTGGTTCCTTCAATACAGTCATTCTGAAGGCCCCAGATGTTCAGTCTAACAACTCACAGGCTTTATTTGTGTTACAAGCCCCTCACTCTCCAGTACGGCTGTGCTTACTCCTGCAACGACAAAGTAGGTATTTCTTTCAATAACATTCACTTGTCATTAGAAAAATATCCTAATTATGAATTCAGAAGTGACAGATTGTGAGATTCAGTTTGCAAAGATGATGTCACTGGTGGGGAATTGGTGGGTAACCTGCAATTACCTCTTTGAATAAAGACATCAGTGTTGTATCTCGAGAAATAATGGCTAATGATATGTCTTCCAAAAGGAAATAGCGTTATTAATTACCTTACTGTGAACACACCACTTATTGACAGCTTTGAAGGCCATTCATCCAATTAAGTATAATGACTAAAAGCTTCATTTGGCCTTCATGGTTATACAGATGGGCTAAGAACAGAGAGCAAGATTCTGATTTCATTTATAACCTTCATAAATATTCAGAGAAAGTCACAAACACCCATGGAGCTACCCTGGTTTCTATTGCTGTGATTAGAGTCAGACTGTGGCAGGTAATGATGGTATAGAAAGCACTGTAAATTGATACCTCTAATACCTTGAAGACTTATTGTTGTGCAATAATACAATCTGTCATCTCTTCTGATTGTTACTAAGCACTTTGCTTCCAAGCACTTTCCTATCAACATTTAGGGGGTTTTTCTTTCCCCAGTTATCGTCCAGACCTGCATACATTTAGGTGACAGATGATTTAGTTGCAACCTATGCCCTAAGTTAGTTCTTAGTAATACAGCTAATTTTTGCAATATTTTGCAATTTCCACATTTTTTTTTCTCCCTCAGATTAATCTAACAATCATTCTAAAATTCAGTAATTTGTATTATACTTCCACTCAGTTTTAAGGATCTGCTTCTGACTGTATTCACACTCTGCTGTTAAGAATAAAGCCAACAGAACTTCCTTGGAGAACAGAGTCTGGCTGCAGATATAAAAGATCATTTTTATGGACCCATCTAGGCATCTCTAAAGTCCTCATTAACATGCCATTTTGCTGATTAATTATTTTAATGGATGGTAAGACAAATCCCTGTGCACAGGACAATTCAGCAAGGTGTCTCTAAGATAACAGTGTGACTTTTAGCATTGCTTCTGCCATCACTGGCTTTTATCTCAACAGCAACAGGTTGCTAATGATATGTAGTTATCATTTTCACATTTTGGAACATCAAAAATGCTGACAGACTTAGGTGGCAACAGTTTGTAAGCACTCAGGTAGAACTTCAAAGACCATACTAAAGGTTTAGCACACACAAGCAGTAGCAAGAGTTTTAGATCTACCTGTACCACTGGTCTAATCACTCAGAAATCTGACACTGATGCTCATATGACATCCAAGAAATGCTTTTTTTGTTAAATGGAGAGCAACATTACAGCCAAATGGCAAAGTGTCTGCAAGTGCTTTGTTTCTATGCGACACTGAAGAGCCAAGAAACTCACAACCTTGTAACAGCTGACATTGTCGAATAACTTAATGCTGCCAACAGGTCTTGAGAGAATGCAGAATTATGTGTAAATATATCAAGTAAATGTTTCTAAGTGATAGGTCTTCACCTTGTGCAAACAAGTTGCAACAGCAGTATTTATCAAAAGGGTGCCTGATGCAAAGAAGTCAGATTAATTGTTTATGCAGAGGCATTCAGTCTGCATCGCAATGAGTGCCAGCACAGAAATATTTCTAGAAACCACCTCCTTCATGGGAATGACTGTGAATGAAGTAAATATGGTGGCAGCAATTTTAAGCATGATTTTAGTACCTTCTGCCACTTTGCATTGGCTGAGTGTACATTTCAGTGTACTTAGAGCTGACATGTAAAAGGGAGAGTAACATTACTAAACAGGTCTGAAATATGACCAATTTGTAGATGAGCCTCCCACATCAGGACACCAAACTACAGAAAAACACAGTCTTGCCTGAGGATGCCTGGAAACCCATCAACCCAGGGACAGATTTATTGTCTTGAATTTTGAAGCCAGTAGATGTTAATCTGTTTTTGCTTGTTACCTTATTTCTATTACTAAGGTCTCAACTGTGGCAGACAATGCTAAGGATTGGCCTACTTTGCTTTTCCTGGCTATTCTTCAGGAGCTACATTTGGCCCCGTAGTTTCCAAGGCAGGGTAACCATTTCTGCTACTAAGAAAGCGGGATGTGGGGATAATTAAAATATAAATAAAACACAAAGATAGCAGATGGAGCCAAGTGAGACCCTGGACTTTGTTCTTTGGAGACATTCAGTCCTGCAGGATCAGCTCCACAGCAGGTTTTTGCAACCTGGTCAGTGTGGATGGAGATTCAGACTCAGCTGTGGCACCAGAATTCAGGATTTATTTGTTTGAGACATCTTCATCTATGAAAGCAGGAGTGAAAGTCTACAAAAAAACCAAAACCAAACGCCTCACTCCTCATATTAAATATCACTGGATGGCAAAGCTCACGCTGGAACTGTCATAAGCTGGGAGATGCAAGTTTTAAGCACCCCATTGACAAATTGAAGAGGACAAGGTCACTGTTCTTCATAATACGTGCAATGAGCAAAACTATCTTTTGATCCTGCAATTGGTTACATGTCAGTAACTACATATAATGAGGAAAAAAGATTCAAAAGCCTCATAAAATCACCAGGGGAATTGTTCTAAATTGGTCATGCCATACAAAGAAAAACCAAAACAACCCAAAACTTATTTCCAAGAAGTAAACAAAAAATATTTTGCAATAAAGCATTTAATTTTGACAGCTCCCATGATGAGTAAAATAAAAGAACATTGCCAATGAAAATCTAATTTTTCTATAATATCTTAATTCTTATTTTTCAAACCTCTTTAGTAGCAAAATAACAGCACCAATTTTATATGTTCTTTTCTGTTACTAAAGGTAATCATAAATATAGACTTTTTCAAGAGTGGAATTTAAAGTCAGCAAATACATGCTAAAATTTAGTGCTGTCTCCACAGTACAAAAGGAAGAGCTTAATAACTTTTTACCTTCCCCAGTCCACAATACTAAGGCCAGGTTTATGTAGGCTTTCAATTTCTTAAACCAAGTCACTATCAAAGTGCCTTTGTAGCAAAAAAGGATGGATTTGAAGCAAATATTATAAGTGCCAATGTGAATGAAGAAAAAAAATCATTGACAATAGCAATGCTTCCAGCCAAAAATTACCCAACCCAGTCCCTATGCACAAAGACCACCATAAAAAAATAAAGTTAGAAGCAAAGCATAGGAGAAAGAATCACATTTCCTGATATACAACTTCATGGCATGTTATACATCTCTGATGCAAACACCTGCCCTACCTTCAACTGCGCGTTCCCTACTGACCACAATAATACTGTCAATGTCCTATTAACTTTGGGGACCACTAAGCAATTGGTGGCTGACAATGTTTTAAGAAGTCTAATGCAATACTTACACTTCCATAATTTACACCAGTAATGAGGCTATCTATTTATCATCCATGGCAGGTGTTAAAGCGTGGCTGAAACAATAGCGTAGAAAACATACCCAAATAAATTATCTCTGCTGCATCACTGAGACAGAAATGAAAATGAAAAAAGAGATACAAAATTAAAAAATTTGTCAGAAGCACATTAAAAAATAAAATAAAATCTGTGTTCTGTTTAATGTTCTTGCCCTGAGAAAATCACCCAGTGGAGTCAATGAGAGATTATCTTGGGCAGGGAGTACTGAGCTGGCCTTAACACATTAAAAGATAAATCATATATAGCTGATGCAAGTCAAGGGGGGAAAAAGGTGTTACGGGAAATGTTTATCTTTTCCAAATCTTTCTTGAGGGCAGTGTAAAAAAAAAGCTTGATGGGATTGAAGCATAATGTCTTTACTTGCCAGGGGAAATACAGGATGTTAGGAGGCTGTTTAACCTGCTTCCACAGTGCAAGCATGAGGCCCTAAATTTGTATCGTATTAACTTTTTATCGTCTGAAGCTCTCCGACTGCAAACGCACAGGTAAAGTCAAAAGGTGAGTTCACTGCAGTTAGTGAGTGGGATGGGAGCTGTGGGCCACATTTAAAGCCAGAGAACATCCAAAATTTTTGTAGATGTGAGGAGGGTCAGCTCTGAGTTTAGATCCATGCTTAGCTAAATGTTATTGAGGGCAAATTATAACCCCTTCAGTCAGAGGAACTACAGAGCAACACAGCTTTTGACAGTGTTGCTTGGGCTTGCACTGCATTTCTTGAGGTGAAGAATATAATCTGATCTTAAACTTGCATATTTATAATCTGCACTCTATGAACTGTGTGTATAATTTTTTTAATGCTCCAGGACAGACCTACTGCTAAATAATTATTATTCTGTGGCCTCCCCCAGCTTTGTAATTAACACTTTTCTTTGATTTACAAAACAAAGTTCTCACCCTTGGTTGTTAGGGCTTTCTATTTTGGGCTGGGGCAGCACTCCTGGAATGCAGCAGAGCACGATTGGGTGCTGCACCTTCACTCCATGCAGGGAAGACTCTCCCAGGAGCAGCACCCAAAGGTTTGAGGGGAGCCTGACAAAGTGCATCGCTCCAGCAGAAAACACCAGAGGCAAATATATGCTTGCCAGCTCATGCCTCTTAAAACTGTAAGAACAGGCTGTTCCAGAGCATATATCATGAGATCCCCAACCTTGCTGACACCTTGATGCCTGTAGGAACACCAATGAACAGCATCATTAGTCTCAAATTCATTAATAAGGTCGCTTGCTCTCGGGTGACTCTGCAAAGATGTAAGATTATCCACCTGCATTAAAGTGAGTCTGTAACTTCTCCCAGCGCCAGTAGAAAATAGCCTTATGGTAAAATTATATGTAATTATGGATTAAGAAATGTTAAGAATATAAGTTTATAAAGTCAAGTGTTCCAAAGATAAAAAGTAACAGAATTAGGATTGCCTTATTATTCTCATTTGATTTTTTCACAGGATGTACTGTGCTTGCATTAAAAGCTGAAATTATACCTCTTGCTCTCACCCTGCCCTTCTCAGTTGGCAGGAGAAGAGCTTTAAAGACTCATTTCTCGGAGACACATATAGGCCCTCAGCTGTCTCACTATATTTTGTATTTCTTAACCATTTTACAACTTCCAAGTGCTCTGAAGGGGTGCCAACACCTCAGCAGCAGAGGTGGAAGCTCAGAGCCCACCATCAGTTTGGGCTGATGGGCCGACAAAGAAGAGATTTTGCAGGAAAAGGAAAAACGTGTGACATGTAATTGAAGACTGTCACACTGGGAGGGTACGACTCCCAAGGTAGGAGACTCAGACTGTGGAGCCCATTTGATTATTTTTTTCTTCACTTCTCCCAGCCCACATGGCTGTAACCACTCCAAGACAGCTGTCAGTGTCCCTAAAAGCTTCTCTGCCCTGCTGGACTCGCAGATTTTTACCACACCTGTTTGTAAATAGCTGTTTGGTCACACCAGTGGATCCTAATTAAGCCTCTTAGACTTCTCCATTGCAGAGTGCCTGAGATCTGCCGTGGAGAGGATAACTTACAAACAAACCTGATCCTCGCCATAGGGATCGTCCAGAACAGAACAGCAGGGCCAGAGGATGACTTGCTAATTATGTCCCTAGCCTAAAAGACGGTGGCTTTGGTTCAGTTTCCCTCTTCATTACAGCTTTCTGCATGATTTGTGGCAAATTGCCAAAGCCATCACCTGCCAAAGGATGCAAGCACAAGAAGTAGGAAAAGAATAAAATGCTGTCACTCAGGCAGAGCAGTGTGACTCCTCAGGTCACATGTACAACTGTGTTTTCAACAGCAAAACTTCCTCAGTGTTTATGGCCCAGCACCACCATCCTCTGAGGGTTCCATGCCCAGCTCTTAATATTCTGATTAAACATTAGGTGGCATTGCCTTTGACACTGAGCATTCACCAACAGCTCTTGCAGCTTTAAGGCATCAAATATCATCATCACAATTAGGAAAATGAGCTTCTGCCTCTGGCCTTTACCAGCCCTGTGCTTTCTTCTTCGTGTGCTTTCTGCAATGCTGGCAAAGCTTTAGCTACACAAGTGGAGTGTCCTTGTGCCCAGGACTTTGACAGCCACTGGCAAAAGCATCTTCCTGCAGAACAGGACAAAGAACCTGAATTTCTTATGCCTTGGCCAAGGCTTCTAACCACTAATGTCTTTTTTACCCTACTCACATTCCTCTTCTCCTTCATTAAAATAAAATTTAAACAAGGCCAGTATTATTTCCATCTTTTAAAGGAACTACAGAAACATCTTAATTACAGAAAAGGGTCTAGCTGAGTGGAGTGTACTCATTATTTTGGCCCAATAAATTAAATTACCAGCTTACATATTTCATACTGTCCTTACATTCACTTGCATCAATGAATAGCCTGCAGTGTACTGCAAAAAACCTTTTCTACATATGCCAGTGAACGTAAGAAAACTCTACAACTACATACAAAGTGTGTGGTGCCACCAAAGTGGATCTAGAGAAACAGAAGTGGTGTATTTTTCATGCTACAGAGTGCATTTTTTGTTATTTGATTATCAAAACCTTTATTCCATTTGCTGTAACAAAGGCTCCAAAATTGGAGTGCACCCACGGGACCACTGTTTACAGGATTCATTCAGAGACATATCAACAGTTTGAATCCATCAGGTACAGGAGAACATTGTAGAACATTCACAGTTCATAAACCCTAATATAACAACTGCCAAGCCCTATAATATCTTGCTTTCAGAAGAACAATTCACTCCTTTATACATCAAACAGCAATTTTCCTAACTGCGGTCATTTTGTAAGTGATGATAAATTTGGGTGGAAATCAGCCCAACAGTTTCTCAGGAAACATAATGCAAAGAAACTCCCTAAACTTACAGGTGCCGATTTTTTCAATATTCAAGTATAATTTAAATACTTCAATAGACTTTCATTTCTTTGGGAAAACTGGGTACCTGTGCTCTTGACACTTGCACAGGTCTTTCTCTCCCAGGATTAGTTTCACTGTAGTTTGCAGGATTTACCATGACTACTTATAATCACTGGTTGAAAAATTGACAGGCAAGGGATTTTTCCCAAGAAAAGTACTTTCTAGGGCTTAAGAAACAGATATCTTGGTAATCGAATTCAGAAAGGGAAGGCAAATACAAGTAAAGAAAGGTTATTGTTAGCTGAAGTGTGACAGATCTAGTCCATATTAATTTATACTGACTTAATGAAAATCCATGACTTCACTGAATTTTGGACTGACTCCTAACAATTGCAGATCCCAGCCAAATATAACAAGATCTTACCACGGTGACTTTTAGATTGACCCATTTGGGATAATATGCTTCACAAAAACCTAGACTGTGAAACTTAGGAGTTCTTCCTAACTTAAACAGCTCCAAGGAACCAGACCAATTGCAATTTGAACTCTGGTTTGCATAAGCCTTTACGATATCTTGCAGTATCACAATAAATTCTCAGTTTTTCAATTACTGTACATTAAGTGCCCTATGTCTTGCTTAGGGAAAAAAGAAACCCCAAACAATAAGTCCATAAATACAAACAATAAAGTACATTTCAAAAGATTTGTTATTTTCTTTTTGGTTCTGCTTTCTTCGTGTGAAAATATCCCTTTCTGAACCAGGATTTTTGCTTCAGTTCAGTGACTTGTGATTTCAAGTTACAAGTTATAGCCTAACCCTTTATCAGTTTACTTACGAGAGTAAGTTTGGAGGCCACTAGTTCTGATTAGTAATTAGTTCATCCTTAGAAAAAAATGTAAAAAAAAAAAATTCAAACAGGAATTGAAAAATGGAAGAGATTATTTTCTTCTTTCTGTCTGTTATAACAATACAGTGTAAGAGGGAGAGATTTATCATCTCTAAAATGATGAAGGATAAGGATGAACGTAAGTAAATTGATTCAATTTTCTAATTAAATACAAGATTCCCTTTGTTTAATAATTGAATTTAAATGAATTTATATTGTTTTCTTATGTCTCTAGCCTACTCAAGATAATGCATTTCAGTAGCATCAAGATTAATTCCTAGATTTTTATCCAATGGAATTATAATTTCTACACAAATGAGGATACAATCATAATCCAACCCATAATAAATGCAAATAGAGACAAATCTATGCAAGAACCTAAATAATAGATACAAGATAAAGCATGCCCTATACGCAAACAAATTGAAGACTAAGTTATGGCAGCCTTAAAGGTGTTCTCCTTGCTTAGCAATATTAGTTAAACTACTTTTTTACTATTTTGGTTTAAATCAGCTCAACATGGCTTGGTCTTTCTTGGCTTTATTACAAACTTTTAGTAGCTCATCTCTGTTCTTACCAGAGGACTGGGCTGGAGAAGCCTCAGTGCTCCCAGTGTGTTTAAACTCACAGTCCTTTAATTTCTGTACCTGTTGCAGTATTTTCCATCTTTACCTCCTAAACCTCATTAGCTATCATACCCTAACTATGCCATACAGGCTTTGATATCAATATCTGTACATCAAATTTGGGGTTTGGTTCATAAAAGTTCATAACATTATTCTGATATAATTTGTATATGACCATGATTTTTGCCAGCCTAAGGAATGTATAGATCAACTTACACTAAAGCCAGAGCTTTATGGGGTACCAGAATATCATTTTCCAACATGCTTCTTGAATTTACTCATTCCTTTTTTTTTTCAAATAGACATTATTTCAGTCCCTTTATTTCCTCTGACTCTTGGGTAACAACAATGTTGTGGTAACCTCACAACATTTTAAATTATTCCCCAAATTATTATAATTTTTAAGTCTCTAATATTAGCAGGTAAAACAATAGACTGAATGTCCCATGTTGTGTTCTACGACTAAATCTATTTATAGGTCCTAGGTGATTTTCTTCTCCCTTATTATCAATAAGAACTTTATTTGACAGGATATTTAGATACAGTTTTATTCTTTTTCCAAGCTGGGCCTTTCTGACACAACCTTTGAAGAGCACATAACCATATAGTATTATAATAATGTTTTATAAAGCTTGTGGATGTTTTATCAGAACAAAAACATTAATCTTAATATCACCTTTTATTATAGTCCATATTATTTTTTTATTAAAGTTTTCTTTTAGATTTCTAGGATTAGGAGTCACTTTTACCATCAGCATGGAGGCAATACTTACATTTACACATCTCTGGGGGGTTCTGCAATGTCAGTTTGAATTCTTTACCATTCAGCTAACTAGAAGATGACCTAATCCCACTCCCAGTACTGACAAACATAATCCTGTTAACACAATGGGACAATGTAGAAGAATTATGGATTATAAGGGGGCTTTGTTTGTTTCCTAGTTTTTACATCTTAGAAGATGTTAGCCAATGCAATTCTGCATTTTAAGATACAAAAACATGAGAGCTGGTTACGTTCTTGTGAAGAAACTATTTAATTACCACAGATTGCCTGGAAAGGTGATGTTGCCTGAAGGTGTTGGAAGCTGGACTAGATGATCCAATCTGAGGTCCCTTCCAACCTGAATTATTCTATGATAGAGACATCCCATCCCAGTGAGTCATTACATGTTTTTAAAATTGACTGAGAATTTCTTTCCTCCAGTGCTTTGGTGGTGAAGAAATAATTCAGCTTTGTTGGTTAGACTTGCTAAGGGCCTTATTGCACACACTCTTTCTTCTAGAATGGACATGAAGAAGACAAGATGCTTAATTTCTTCTTTTTCTCCTCTCTAAGACAATTATCTTCTCAGTGGTAGTTTTTCCTAATGCCTCACCAGACTCCAAAGGGATACACAGGTAGAGGAAAGTGTTTCTGATGTGGCAGATCCTGGAGGGGGAAGGAAAAGCTACTGATGCAAGGAAGAGCTTAAACCAGGAGTTCACCTGCAAGCTGTGGAAGGCAGAAGAGATGTCTTAGGGGATAAACAAATCTAAAGATGAGAGTAGATCCTGGAGAGTGACAGGAGTTAGGGTTTGAATTTATTTCCTTTCCCAGTGACTCAATGGAATTTCAGTAATACTCACAAATACACACTCTTCCCTTGCATCAGAAAAGGCAAGGCTGTTTGGCTCAGTAGAACTTCTACAGAATTAACTGGACAGCAAATTCCCAAGTACTTGGCTAATTACCCAGATGCACAAAACATTCCTTACAGGTGCCTTAGCCCTGTTTAGTAGGAAGCATCACTGTCAAAAACATTTGAACAATTACTGTAGTAAATTTGTCAGTTTTGAAACTCAGTTTCTTGGCTGCTTGAAAGAGAAATGCTGTGCAAAAGCAACACGGGTTTTCTTTTCCTTGTACTTGAAGAAGATATTTACAATAACTTATTATTTGTTCAAATGGTGAAAATCCCTTTTAATTGCATATATTTTCTGAAAAACTTCATAGCTACACGAGTTTTATGAGTCATTTATTAGAAAAGATTGAGGTTTTTAAGAGGATCCAGCTGTAACTTGCCCTGAGCACCATACAAATTCTTTAGTCAGTTACTTTTTTTGTGTCTCTGTGATTGAAAAAACACTTAGTAGTTTTGTTTATCAATGCAAAAACTTGTTTAAACATATTCAGAATTGTTTCTGTTTTTACTGAACATAATCTCTCTGTTTCTCTTATTAAGAACGCTTTCATACAAAAGATCAAAATGATGAAACCTTACACCTCAAATTCACACAGAATTTGAGAAAATGTAATGGTGGTAACTTTTGATGTTTTCTGAAGTAGAAAAACTACAAAATATCTCTATCTCTGTTTTAGCTTGGGGATAAGTACTTTAAAAGCATAGCACATGATGTTCTTTCTCACAGAAGAGAGAAGTAAAATAGACTTTTTTGGCAAAATAATTATCCTAACTTCCACACAAATCACCCAAAGAAACTGAGTCTGATCTCTTCATTGCAGCCTTTCTGGGAGTCACTATTTGGCACCATTGCATGCTTGTGCTTTCCAATTATTTGAAGGAAAAGATACAGAAAAAAATGAGGGAAAGTTAAGACCTTATAAAAAAACTGCCTAGTAGTGATGTTTTGTGGTTTAAATATTAAGAACATAAATAGTAAAATCTGCTCTGCTTTCTTGGGTCATTTGCTGTGCCTCATCTGATTTATGTCTGGATTCAGAGGTGTTTGAACATTCTACCTGTGCAAGGCAATAAAATGCAACAAGGTGCCAAATGTCTCCAAAGTCTTGTGCTGGCCCTGCTGCCTTCACCAAAACACACTTACTAAACATTCCTGGAACAGGAGTTTTCCTTTGGAGTTACTAACCTAAAACCCATGAATACTGCCAGGATTGCATCATTCTCTATCAAAGAGAGAAACAAGAGAAAACCCCTCCTGAAACTCCTTTGATATTTTTACCTAGGCAACCTCCCAGATCCCAATGGAGGCTCAAGGCTGTAACTCAACACATGATTTTGCATAACTGGACTCATCTTAAATTGCAGTCTTCTAGTGTTGCTAACCCTGGAGTGTGACCCTGGCTTTAATTTTTAAAAGTTTACTTTGCTGAAGCTTCTCCTTCTCTACTTCAGTGATATTCAAAACAATGACAGAGCAGCTAATAACCACAAAGTGGGCAAACAACAGAGCAATCATCCAACTTTTCTGTACTCGGATACCATTTTAAACACAAGTGATATTAGGAACAGAGCATGATTTAAATGTGCTTTGACATGGGAGATGATACCGGGGAAGATAAATGTTTTAAATCAAACTCTATTTAAGATAAGCAGAGCATACAAAGTAGCTACTTGACTCTTGATTTAAAAGTGCAGTTATTCAGATACAGACTTAAATATACAGAACTGTATCTGGAAAATAATTTCAATGAGGTATTATATTAGTAATGAAAATACAGCATGCTTGGGCAGGATGCCAGTTTGTTATTATTCTTCAACTAATTTTTACAACTTGCCAAAGTGCATGCTCTATACTTATTTGAAGCCAAATTTTAAGTACAGGTGCACCAATAGGTAAGAAAGTATTTCCATAGCTGAAGAAAAAGCTTATATCCAGACCTGAAGCTGTGCAAATCGATGTCTTCGACTGCTTAGCTGTGTGCCAGAAGAAGAAAAAGACTCAGAAAGAAACAGACTGATGCTATTGCCAACTCACAGAAATCCTGGGCTGCAAATACAGTATTTTTTTTGTGCAACTTTAATACAGACAAGCCAAAATATTTCATTCCCAAGGACCAGGATTTAAATTCAGCCCTAAATTTTCCTCTATGTCAGCAAAGCAAATTGCTGCTTTGAAAACAGGTGGGATAAGGGTCCACTGCCCTGGATCTAAGTTAGTCATTTAAACCAGGGCAAACTGGGACAAACTGTTAATATTGGGATTTAGTAGCCTTTTAAGCTCACTTTGACCTGGCATAATGCCAACTTTTTGCATTAATGTCAAATCTTGAAAAAAATAATGATGCTTATTAAGAATTTCACAACTTTGTATTTAGCAAGGGGTTTGGAGACAAAAAAAAAAACAACTTAGCACAGGACTGAGTCTTCTGAGTTTTGCTGCCCATGAGAAGTCATCTGAGAAAAAGAGATTCATGTTTTTTAGCAGATATGCTGCCAGCTTTTCTTCCAGGAAGCAATAGGCAGTGTAAACTCCAGGGCCACATCAAAACAAACACATTTATACCTGTGGGAAGCAGGGAGGTTGAGTTTTCCAGTAGTCTAAATAATTAATATCCAGCAGTTTAGTTGATAGATTAGGTATTAGGGAGAAATTCTTCCCTGTGAGGATGGGCAGGCCCTGGCACAGTTTGCCCAGAGAAGCTGTGCCTGCCCCAGCCCTGGAAGTGTCCAAGTTGGACAGGGCTTGGAGCAAACTGGTCCAGTGGAAAGTTGGAACTAGATGATATTTGAGGTCCCTTCCAACCCAAACTATTCTGTGATTCTAATATACAGGCTGATAAAATACATAGTGGTGCCACTGGGTACCATAGGAAAAGGGTAACAATAATCCAAATGCCATGCTGAGATGTGCTACTGTGCAAACTGCAAGGGCTACAAACTAATTGTTCAAAGGTTTTCAGGCACTGCCTTTGCTCTCCAAGTACCAGTCCTAGGTTAGCAAGGAGAAAAAGATGAAATGCTGCAAATTTTAGAATGGGATGATCTTATCCCTCAGTACCTTTGAAAGGGCTCTAATCAGAAAGTGTTGCCCTCTAATACATGTCAGAAATGGCCTTGCCTTGTATCTGGGACTGCAGTGAGTGGTTATTTCAGCTGGCCAGTATCACGCCGGTAACACTTCCCAAGCTACAGTATCAGCTGCTTTGTATGGGGATTTATGGAGGGAAGAATAATCCCAGGACATTGCCAGAAGCACTCCTGGCAGAAGATCAACATTTCACTGAAAGATTTTAATTGTAAAAATAACTCTACTAGCCCAGCATCTCGCCTTTATAACCGTATCACTTTGCTTATATGTCAGTCAGAAAAAACCACTGACCCCATTAGCCTTTAGTCAGATTAAAATCCACAATTTTTCTTCCCCAAACAAGTCCAAGGTGGAATAAAACAAAAAAGTAAAAGATTCAATATTTTGTGTATCTCCTATTGCCCTTTGGGTAACAAATAAATAAATAAAAGCAAGAACTTGTACTTGAAGCAATTTACTTTGGAGGACAATTCGTGTGCTTGTCTTTCCAGGCCCTAGGAAAATCTGAGAAATCTGTTGCTGTTTGTGTTCACAGCATCTCACACACTCCTCAAGCGCAATGCCCAGCACAGCCAGTCACTTATTGCCTCCTGTAAGGAAGCAGTTATTGCTTCTCATGTCTACCACTGGAAAACTCAACACGCTCATTCTTCACCTTTTATATTCTGAGACAGTTGCTGCTCCTTTCTACAGCTAGTTTAAATATTAGCATTTGATCAAACTTCAGCACAGTGACTGGCTAAAAACTGTCTTACTTCCCCTCCTAAAATCAATGTTTCTCTTTACAACTCCCTATTGCTAAAGACCATCACCACTGAACCGTTTTCTCCAGCTATTTCTGAAAGTCTTAAATTCTTGGACTTTGAGAGTTCCTGTGGTTGTGACAGAGGCTTGGGTTTTTCACAGAACTCTCTTTTCTCCAAATGCCAGCTTTTTTAAACACACACTCAACCACAAAGTACAGCCATTGCCTTCTGCAAGTCTACATGTTTGTCTGGAGGATTCAGGGAAAAATGTGGTCTCCTCTATTCAGGTGAACTGCCTAAAGCCAATGAATCGAAGCTGAATGTCCTCATAGTTTTAAGTGTGATGAAGAAGACACTGAGCATATTTACAGAACATATGCTCAGACCTGGCAACTCTTCAAACAAGTTAATGATGCCCCACATGATGTAATCGACAAATGTTACCTTTTAGTTTGAATGCTCTTTGACTAACACACTTCTGTGTAGTGAGCCCAAACAGGAACTGCAAAGGTTTGTGAGCTTGCAGACACAGAACACCCTGACCAACCCACCCTGAATGCTTTGCATTTGGAAATTCATCTGCTTATTTGCCTCCTTTCCCCTAAGACTAAAGCGACTGTCTTGTCTTAGGGGGACACACACCTTATTCAAGAAATCTTCTCACCTTGATGTTTATTTCACTGTGGTTTGCTCCATTTAAAATGTGGCTTTGAGTCATCCTTCCAAAGTCCAAGATAGTTTTCCAATGAGCTCTTCAGAAACTTGCTTTGATCCCAGTTTTGGCAGTCAGCTCTCGTCACATATTTCATTTGTTACTTTAGACGTAAGTCCCCGTCCAAAACAGTCCAAGAGCAAAGAAGAGGAACAGCCTCCAAATATGGTGAGAGCAAAGCCAGTTTCTGGAGTAGTTTAACACATCAGCGTGCGTAAGAACGAAGAGAACTGGAACAAGTTTTAAATAATGCTCTAAATAGACTGTGGTGAAATGTTCAGAACTTAAAACTACACAGAAAATCCTGAAACAGATAAAAGAATAGCCATGACCCTATTAGCAAATATAACTGTCGTCGTCATCTCCTGCAATAAAATGCCGCTTAAACCCTCTGAAATCATATCCAAAGAAACAAAGGTTTACCCCAAGTCCTTAATTCAGTATTTGGTTCATACAGAGCTAGTAAAGTTTGTATCAAGAAACACAAAGGATGATTTCTTTTCCAAAGCAATTATACTGGACAGTTATAATAAAAATACCTACCAGAAAAAATACAGACTGAGTATCCACCAACTGAATCTTAATTCAGATCACACAATTCTTTTGGTTTTAATTAGGATTATTTTATTTCTACCCACTATTGATGGATGTTCCTTTCATCAGTCTCTCAGCTTCAAATTCACACAATTTCACAGTATTCTGTGGGTGGATTATGAGGCAAATTACAAGAGGGTCTCAAACAGCAGTAACATTAATCAAGCGAAATGTCACATGTATTGTAGCCAAACACAATCTGGCCACTAACAATAAAATTTATACAAGCTTTTCAATGTGAAAATATAAGAAAATAGGAAGTTTTCTACATCTGACCCTGGAAACACATGAGCCTGGTATTCACACACAATGTAGTTCACAAACACCAAAAAGCCAAGACCACATCTCACAAAGCAGTAACATTTTTTAACTTGGTCCTTACAACCAGTATCCAGCAACTGCTGCAAACTGATTCCTATTCTCTTGTTCTCCAGCTGTGAAGAAATCAAACAGATTTGATGTTAGGCTGTTGGATAAAGGAGTGCCTGAGGCTGCATACCCGAATCTATCTGCACGGCAGTTCAACACAAAGGCTTGTACAACTTTTTAGAAAAACCTTACTTCTCCCAGAGCTCACTTTTAACTTTCACAAAACACAGAAGAGTGTATCAGATACTCTGCCTTTGTGTACTGTGGAAAGGAATAATTTGGAATAGTACGATTGCAATTTAAAATATGTAACTGTGGTAGCTTTTGAATCATAACTATAAAATATTGGAGCACATATCTATAAAGGAATTAAAACTATAAATTGCATGAACACTTGAAATTGTTTCTTGTTACACAAGTTTAATTATTTAGTTTAAAATAGCATGCAAAAACTCCTTAAAAATAGCATATTTAAAAATGCTTATCCAAATGCAATTGCTATGCACAAGGCAAGATTCTTCTTTAAAAAAAAACCCTGACATTTTGTATTTTGTGCTTCAGTGTTCCTTAAAAATAAGCACTAAGTAATCTACAATTAGCAAAATATAAGCATATTTAAGCTATGCATTGTAAGTTAATGAAATAAGCTGCTTTAATGGGAAAACATTTTATTAGGAAATGGAAAATACTCATAGCTGGAGAGTCAGCAGTTGCTTCTAAAGGACACCATTAAGCTGTCATTGTTTTGGCAAAGCTCTGGTCTCAAAGAGGCAGATTTTTTTAATTCATTGTAGAAGTCCTTGACAAATCACATAATATTCATTAAATTTAAATGGAGACCCTTGATGTCTCCTGTAAAGATGTCCCAGGGAGTCAATTTTCAAGGAATTCATAATGTAAGCAGCAAGTTATCGGAGAAGGAGACATTCACCACCTAAGAAGGCCCCAAATGAATGATTTAGAGAAGGAGGTGGGTGATGTGACACATTTTGGTGACTCCACGAGACCCTGAGCCAGACACCTACTTCAAGTAACAGCAGAGGCAATCTGGCCAGCCAGGCTGCATATACCAAATTTCCTCAGACACCCAACTTTCCTAGAAAATCAGACTCCTAGCCCTACTAACTTTTTGGGTTTAATGTTTTTTTTTGGTTCTCAACAGTGGAACCTCCCCAGTGTTGCTTCTAGTTATTTCCTGCATGTCACACAGCAGATACTGTTTAGACTGAAACAAAAAAGCATCCCACAAAGTTTTCCCTCTTTTTAATATTCAGCCTCATTTAAATGTTGGATGCCCCTAAAACCTTTTTAAGCTGCTTACTTTTAAAGTATAAACATGTCAGTGTTTAGCCATGGAGGGTACTTTTCTGTCCTAAATCATCATCCATTTATCAAAGACTGATCTACATTACTAAATGCTGTAAAAACACATTATAAATACATTGCAATAATCTCCATGTAATAGCCTGGCTTCCAGCACTGAATATACTGATATTTATATAAACATTACACAATCAATGCCACACAGTTTCCAGGTTGGGCTGTACTCAGTGTGTCAGCCTTCTGTTGTCATTACTCAATAAGCAGTACAGACAAGAGAAAACAGCTTACTTTAGCAGATAGTCTTATTCCCATCTCTCATAAAATGACACTGTTACAAAACAATCCAAAAAAATAATCCAACATTTAATTCATTAATGCAGAATATGAGATGGGATTTGTTTTCCATCATCATTATTTATAACTTTACAAACATGCCCAGTGTTACACAAAAGGGCAACGTATCCCAAGTGAGCTGCAGCCAGAACTTGCACAACACACCCATAAAAACAAATTAAACAACTTAAAATATGGAAATGAAATCCTGATTTTAACTCTCTTTGGCTCCACAAAAAATTAACTTTAATAAATGCAACTGGAGAATTGTCCTTAATGATACATGTAATGTTAAGAGTTTTTAAACTGCTAAACTATATTTAAAATACCCTTGAAAACCTTTATTAGGGGGTTGAGATGGTTAGCAATAAAAACTCAAAAAACAACTCGAAGCTGGGGAAATGGGAAGCTATTTAACCATGCTGGGCTCTTATATAATCAATAGAACTACAGTTGGTATCAACTAACAAACATTATGCCTCTGAGGTAGGGAAATTGTGCTGGCTCCATTTTCAAATGGACATAGGAACTGAGATTAGTTACCAGATGTGAATTACAGATGGAAACTGGTCTGTAATACGCAGCATGGGGCTTTCAGAAACCTGCCTTCCTCCTCTGTCCTCATTCCTCACCTGCTCATGCACCGGGACAGTTGCAAAATCAGTGAGCCATGGGGTGAGAGCTGATGGAAACCTGCGTAACAACACGTGTAAGTACAATTACATCCCAAAAACTGGCTATGACTTCCCATAACCACCACATTCACGGATACCTCAAAGAGAAGAACCCTTTCTAAATTTTTAAGTCCATAGTTGCATGACAGAGGATCCAGTCATGAAGCAAGTTAACAGCAAGGAAAGGAATCGCACCCCTGTGAAATTCAAGGCTCTAAGTAACTGGGGGAACTATTCACAGTGGTCTTTTACTGAGCCAGGACTATTCTCCACACCTCCCTTACCATCCAAAAAACCTACTTTTGTCAGGGGACAGACTTTGCTGTTTTGCTGCTTCATGGAAGAGGAAAAGAAGACAGGCAAAAGTATATTTTTTTCTGAGAAAAGTATGTTGAAAAACTTGTGGGCACATTGAAAAAAATACCACTGGGGCAGGGTGGCGGGGGAGGATGTTCAAGCTTTCTGTCATTCTGGCTGGGTTTCTTCTGTCAAGAATGGAGAAATATGTGCCATATTTTCCATATCAAAATTTGAAGTGCTTGTCCTCATGCTAAATGCAGTTCTGGCCTGCAGCTCCAAAGATCTCCTGGTAATATTTACACAACCACAGACTCAGAGGAATAGTGCATTTAAAGGGATTGAAGATACAATATAAAAAAGGTAATAGAGATTAATACACTTAAGAATATGCCATTTTTTTTAATGGCTACACTGCAAACATCTGGGATATTCACTTAGAGCTGTCCTTAAGGAAACACGCCTCTCCGTGGTCTGAGAGCCTTAAGAGCTTGGCTCTTACAAACACATAGCTAAGCAGAGCTTAGGAGTTACATGCTTTACATAGCACAGATTAATATCACAATTCCAGAAATACTGCGGTAGTGCATTGTGGTGCTTTATTAGTGTTAGACATGCAATATTTATTTAATGAACAGAAATTAAAATATTAAGATAACATTTTAATCAAATTAAAAGGATCTGAAGTTGCAATAATGAAACAAAAATAAAGTTTTTCATGCATTCTAAGTTTATAGTTCTCATAAGTGCATATAGTTATGATTCTGTACCATTATTAAATGTAGACAAACTACCATTGATTGCACGAGACAAAATAAACTCTTAAGTTATAAGTAATGTTCATATCTTTTACCGACTTGCTATATAACCTGGATCTTCAGCTTTTATAGTATATTGTAATACAGGACATCTGGAAGCTTCTAAGATGAATAGGAATGGCTCTACCACTTGTAACATACAGTGGCTTCTTCAACATAAAAATTATAAAAGTAAATGCCCACCATGTTTTAGGAGACCACGATTTTTTCAACAGAAAAAATTTCTCAAAACCCTTCATAAACAGATTAAAGTGCTACCTATTGCATATTAAATACTTCCAGTGACTGTATCTACATTTTTAAGTCCTAAATCCCTGAAAATAGGGTTTCATACCGAAAGTGCTGACAGACCCTCGAATCTAGCATCCTCAACACAGCAGCTCTATAATCCTTCACCAAGTACTTCAAAGAGAGGAAGTTAGTCAACATACTTTAAATATCACCACTGTAAAAGCCCGCAGCTAACACCCCTACCATATCGACAGCAGTACATGAAGAGCAAAAAGCAAGAGCTTACTTTACATACTTGATGGAGGACAATAATCTTTCTTTAAAGCTGGAAGTGTAAATAAACCTCCAGTGCAGCAGTAAATACATTAAGACAGCAGTTCTGTTTGTTTTAAGATGCATCTAAGAAAGGGCATCCTGTACAGAAAGAAATGCAGACTACTATCTAATGAGCATGAATTTCATTAGGTCCTCAAGTCATGAAACATTTCTAAATGCAAGGCAACATTCTCACAGCTGGAAAATTACAAATAATTCTTGACACAAAGCCAACAGCAATAAACATAGTTATGTATAATCTAGAGAGAATGCTACATTCATTAGTAGGTGGAAAACCAAGCTAAACAAAAAATACAGCAGCAAGAGGTAACATGTATAAATATTAAACATCCTTCTTGAATGGCAGAAAGTTTACATCTGTTACTTAAAACACTAAAGTATGGCCTTCATTTTTGTCCTTTAAAGTAAGCAAAATACATGGGTATGAGCACAGCTGTTTCCAAGGGTAATTTCAAAGTATAGTGCATGCATGTGTGAACTCCTATGCTAATATTTGAGAGAAAACATCAAAATAATATGGAGATGTTAAAAATGTTCCTCCCTACATTTTAAAGGACAAGAAAGACTGACTGTAAGTGGCAACTTATTATGGTTTTAAAATGATCTGCAAGAAAGTTTTACAATTTTATTCTACGGGAGAAACTTTTTTGGTTTTGACATATAAATTACTCTGTATGAAATGCTTTAATTTGAAAGCTACAAGATTCAAAAAATACATGTGGGGTGAAGATAGTTTTCAAAAATAATCTCAAAATATAGAAACTAAACAGAAAACGTGTATGTAATCTTTCAAGAACTGCTCCAAAAGCAGCCTGTATTTTTACCTGTAAGAACTCTACAAAAATATTTTCATAGTTGTAAATGTCCCATTCCGCCTCTCTAAATAACTTTACCTTTTCCTAAATTGCATCTGTCGTTCTCCCCTCTTTCTTGACAAACTGTTAGAAACAAAAGGTGCTTTTATTCAACATAGAGATCAGATAAAGACTAGATAGTACATTCAAAGCTTCACTAAATTTCTTCACTAATGCACAAAAATTGATCTTTTTGCTACCTTTAATCTGCTTATCATTCTTGGTATGCAAATATGTCAAATGATCTGCTTTTAGTCAATTATGCAGTTTGATATTCTACATTTACATTCTAAAAGAAGTGATTTCAGAGGTGCTAAATATAGTAATTTTCATTTTAATAATTATAAGTTGGCTTGCATGTGAAAAGTCATTGGATCGTATACTCCGGTTAGTTTAGCTGTGAATCCCCACTGGTGGGTATGACTTAAGCACTGTAGATATTAGAGATGGTCTCATACCAGTTAGTTGAAAATTACTGTGGAATTCCAAACAATTGCACAACACTTCCCCATTTACATGAGAAAACCACTTGCTTCGGCCAAACATTTGAAAATGTTTAAGAACTTTTATGGAAATACTGAGTAACTGAAATACATCTTGGTGTAATTAGGAAATGAAAATCTAACTGAGTGCAAAACCTAAATTCCAACAGTAAACGTACCATAACCTAGTACATAACCTTTGGCACTTCAAATACATTACAACAAATTTACAGTCATTTAGATCTTAAGTGGGTCAAAAAGAACATTCACATGTTTTATGAGGTACAGAACTTGTTAAATCCTTAGACAAAAGAGAAACTGCCTGATGTGTGAGTGGGTTTCTGCACTACCAACATCTAAATGCAGAGCTCTACAGTTTGGTAGGGCTGGAATCATGCAGGCTCAATGCAGGCACAAGGATCTGCTCTAAGGATCCCAATGTGGGCTGGGAACACTCAGGCTGCATACATTTCAGGGACAGCACTAGGGGATGGGAGGTAAAGAAGAAAATAAAGGAGGAAAAGCCAAAAATAGGTAAAATGAAATGTGAGAACATCTGTACAAAGAAGCTTTTTCTCTAACAAGAATAATTCTGTGCTGTCATACAATACTAACGACGTCAAAGGCATTCAGAACTTTTTCACATATAATTATTCAAGATATTACCAATTTTTGCAGTTTTAAAAATGAAAATATATTTAACTCTTTGCAACAATAACAAAAAACTAGAATTTCATTTCAACCTTTTCTTCTACCTCACCAACAGATCAACATACCAAGTAAAGAAAAAGAAGAAGAAAAACCAGGGTTTTTTAAATCTGAATCTAAAATATTCTCTGTACTTCTTTGTTAAAATCATCTTACTGTTTTGGAGCAACAGACAATTCAACTGAGATTCTTATTAAGGAGATTAAAATTAAAATCTATTTATGATAATATTTTAAGGATTCTTCTCCTACAGTATTTTCCCATTATATCATCACTACATTTTGCCAATTCATTGAATAACAAACGCCTTTTCCATTTGTCATTCTATAAACAATTATGAAATTATCAGGAAGATACTTACTACATTCTTCTTTCATTAGCTTCAATGAAAACTGACTTTTAGAACTATTTACATGGAATACAGATATTTTTAATGAAAAGTCTAAGTACTCTATATGTGTTTAAGCAACATGACCTATTTCTAAAGGCATATACTTCACTGTCATAAGATTTAAAAAGTTGACAGATATGTCATGTAAAACTCTACATTGAGCCAGTTCTACATTTTTTGAATTATCGTGTCTATTTAAGTCAGCCTCTCCATTTCTGCTACATTTGCAATGCAGTGGACTTTGACTGAACAAAAGTATTCATATCTTCATTCCATACTTTTCTCCAGTTCTATCTCTGACTCTGTTAACACTGTCCAAAGTACTTTAACACATAAAAAGGCATGCAGTAACTTCATACAAAAAGATCCTCAAAACAACCTAATGTCATGAGCTCACTCCCAAAGTTCACTCATTATACACAAAATTCAGCATTTAAGTGTAAAATAACTGGTTCCAGCATGTGCCATCACAGAAATGGCACAGGGGTTTTTACATTGTAATATAAAAAGCACATTGTATAGAATACAGCATTTACTCTGCAAAGATTGTGCATCACTGTTCTCCTCCAATGTGTGTAGCATTGCACTCTGTTGCAACAAACCACACTTAGGTTTAGTAGAATACTACACTGGCTTGAAAAGAATGGTCTTGATGGCATGCTGCAATAAAAGAATTGACATATTTGCCTAATACCAATAATCATTCAAGAAAACATCCATAACAGCACAGGCTTTCCAGCTGAAAGTGCCACACAGTGAACACTAAGATATTATATAAACTGCATGGACATATTTAATGTGTATTATTAACTCTATTTTAAGGACTCTGTACCTAAAGGTGTTCTCAAAAAGAAAAAAAAAAGTTACATATTACTTTTGGCAGTCCCTGCTAGTGTTTGGAATGCAAAAAAAAGAAAAAACCCACACCATTGTTCCTTTTCCCTGGAAGGTGACTCCTGGAATTTCTTAGGAGCAAAGGAATGAAGAGAAGTCAAATATATTAAAGTGTGATTTCCTTCCACTAATGTATTCAGCAGAAAGTACCATCAAGTACCACTATCTCAGCTTTTGGAAAATTTTCCAGCTTTTCGAGAAGGTTCATATGGCACTCTGAGAATACTGGGGGTTTCTTCCATTACTCGTACAAGAAGATTATCAATGTAATCCTCAAGTTCACGAATATGGGTGTCCTTCTTCTTCAGTTGCTCTTTGTGTTTCACCAGCTCCTGCAGAACCTCTTCATAAGTAAGGTTACGGTATCCTGCAGTGGCGTCGAAAGGGTTTCCTTCCTACAGGTAAGTTCAGAAAAAACACCAGATTTTATTAAACAGTTGAGAAAATTGATGGGTTATTGCTTTTCATATGGTACTCATAGGCATCTCCTGACAGAAGCAACTTCTTTCAGACAACACACCTCCATTCACTCTACATCTTTTCCCCCCAGTGTCCCCACTGGAGCAGACAACCAGAGACAGTTTGCACAGTTTGATGCAAATTTCCCACACTGTCATCTCAGAAAAAAATATTCTTCTCATTAAGGTGGACATGCAGTTAATGACCATATGAGCAGTAACTACAAGAATGGCAGGTCTACTTTGGGAAAACAACTATGTGGTAACCTTAATTATTGAAGAACAAGAGAAGAGTCCTGAGAATTCAAGTCCTATTGTAACTTCCCCGAGTTCTCGCCCTTGGAGCACAGCATAGCAAAGCATTTACTTAGCTCTAAATGCCATCAGCCCTCATATGTCTTTCATATTCTATTTTTAGTCATCAATGGTTCTCCAGGCCTTGGCTTCTGAATCACATAATAAAATTTTCAATTTCAAATTTCAGGTAAAGGCAAAAGGCTGCATCTTGTTTTCACCAGAGCACTGAAAACAGAAATGTGTACTTATAAAAGACCTCGCTTGCTGCATGTTTGCTATAAAGCAGAAGGGGCCCAAAAATTAAGAAGTAGGGAAAATTGTTTCTGCAATGATTTGTGATGACTCAGTAAGTGCAGGTATTAGCAGAAACGGAGAAATTAGTCCTCTTCACAAGGGCAACATGTGATACAAACCACCAGAAACTTGAATGTCTTACTCTGGGTCAAGAAGTAGCTGTGACCTTAAGTAACCAGGCAATGAAAAATTTGGAAACGTGTAACTGAGAAAAAGATTATGAGAGTTAATTTATAAAAGCATTATCACTGCTAGACATGCCAAGCAGCAAGCTGTACCTCATTCAGAAATGTAGACATTTAGAAGATATAGAACCTAAAAACCCCTGCACCTCTACCAGGGCAGAAGAACACAAGACAGCTTTTGTTTACAGTAGAAACATGTCATTAAAATGATAAAGCTTCGATAGCTAAGAAGCACACCACATAATAAAGTCATAGTCATTCCTTTTCCATGCTCCACTCCTTTTCTTCCCATACAGCTCCATATTTGCACCTTGGCATACGTCAAACCATTAAAATACGCAGCTGGCTTAAGTTTTCAAATAAACCTAATTAAAGTGATGGTGGTTCCGCAAATAGGCTGAAGTGCAACAGACCAGCCTCTCCCCAGCAATTATATTCTAGTGGTAGTAGCTCTCAAAAATATGTGCTTCTAAGTGTTTCTCCCTACATTTGAGGCATTTAATGCCATGTTTACGTACATGTAGTCAGTATTTTAAACATACCAAATTACAGGATTGCAAGTAATCAATAACATCCACTTTATTAAAATGGTTAACATGATGAAATTTATAAATTGGTTCATAATTGAATTCCAACAAATACAGAAGAGAAAAATCACTTTATGGCCACACTTTTAACAGATTTTCTTCTACAAGAAGGAAGAAAATTTTCTCTTTATGTTAGTACATTTTTGTACACATTGGAAAAGATATCATTAACACTTAGATGTCTGAAGTAGAGTTTTCCTAAATTTTTTGATTTGGCAAAGGAGCAGGAATTAAGATGCAATGATGTCTTTAATTATTCTATCAAGTTTACTGGCAAATTGTGTGCAATACATATGCTTCAAAAATGTTTCATCATACACATGCTCCATATACATCTTTGGGGGGAACACATTAATTATGCAAGAAAATTCTAGTGCAATATGTTAGTACTTAGAAATAAATTATTGTTAAAATTAAGAAGGTTTTAAATGTTCAATTTGAGCCAATAGATGACATTTAAATGCATAAGGAACACCTATGTCTTTACAAAAACAAATACCACAATTTTAATGCAAAACATTAATCTTACAATGAATTATTAAGGAAAAAATATCCTAAACAAGTAGTTATGGAAGTTATTGTCTGAGCTACAAAGTACTACTGGGGTACACACTGAGCAGCCAGAGGAAATGGCACTAGATAAAATGAAGGCCTGGCAAACTCTGATCGTCTCTTCATTGTTTAATGAGGAATTCTGCTCTGGGAATATCACCTAAGCTACTTTCACATCTTTTGTCCTACTTACTTCATCTTCCTTTCAGCCCTTAATTAGGCCTTAAAGAGCTCACACTGCCCTTTCAACTGGCTACTGCTCCCATTTAAACACTGCTTTCAGAGACAGGTGTTGGCATCAGAGTAGAAGATATGCAAACATAATTACTAAATAATACGCACAAGGAAGAAATATAATAACTTGGTGAGGGCTATTATTTCAGAACCTAATAATAAATTACTTCAAACACCTTAGAAAGCAATCTTGAATATTTAAAGAAAAAAATCAAATGGTTTCATTCAAAACTATGGTTGAGATATACTTTCTTCCCCACCTAATTTGTATTTTGTATTAAATGCGCACCACCTCATAATCCTACAACTGACATTTAGGATAGCTGGTATTCCAAAAGAAAAATCACAAAGGATTTCTTTTATCACCTTTAAATCCTTTAAATAAAACAGTTCACATCTTATTTCTTAAAAGAATTAAACTGATACTTTTACCAGCAATAAATTACATGATTTGCAGTAGTACATTTGCGAGCACACAGAAACTGTAATTATGGTTACTTTACAGACAATGGCTGCTAAGTTAAATCAATTTTTTTGATGTCGCTTTTTGTCAGAGATTAAGTAACTGCCTGGTAGAATTCAGTTTACTATCTGATCAAAGGCAGCCTTCAAATACTCTGACATCTCCCACCAATAACTCATATTAGAAAAACTTGGGCATTTACAATAACATCAAATGTTATTACAAATCATTTACATAAACCAGCGAAAAACAAACAGTACAAAGTCATATTTGCTTGTGAACCTTGTTTTCTATATATTTTAAAGATTGAAAACAAACCCACTTTTAAAGATTTCATCTATTCACAGAACAAATTCTAGTAAGACCACATTTTCCTTCAAACAAAGATACTGCCTAGAATTTTTTTTGTCTTTTCTTCTTGGTGCTTTTAGAATGAAGAGCATTTTGAATAATATCTTTTAAATTTCTATTTTTAGTGTGTTATGAGAGGATGTTCATTTATTATATGTATTATTAATCCTATGATAGTTAATTATTTCCATTTTTATTTGCCATCTAAAGACTGTCCTCAAGTCTTTGATTAAAGTGACAGTAAACTCCTGTTTGGTCCATTAATACATCAATGCCTAATGCAGAGTTCCTCACCTGACCATTAAATCTCTAGACCAGTCATCTAAAACACCCCCAAAGCAACAGCTTGATTTTTTTCTTTTACTTTTTGTGCAAAGATCTGAATTTTTCCTTCTTCTTCATCACATCACAGGTACAGTGTGTATGGAGTGTAAAATTATTCTTTATTTCCAAATTTACATTAAACGTGTATTTCCTAATTAGATTTTCTGGATATGTCAAAAGAAAAAATACCAATATTTCCTTATAGGAAGCTAAAAAAGAATAAAAACTTATACTGGGTCAAGCATCATTTACTGATGGTTTTCCATAGTATTCATAACTCACCGTTTTTTTCCTGAGATCCTCAATGCCAGAAGGATTCATATTAAAACTGTGGGGAAAAAACACCAAAACAAACAAATATTAGCAGTGCACACTTATTTGACCAAAACATCTAATAGAAGAGAGTACTAAGTTAGGTATATAGCTACAAAATATTTAAGGTATTTGCTTGATTTGTTGAACTCAGGAAAAAGAAAATACTCAAAATTAAAGGAAATTTTACTATCTTCTTTGTTCACAATTTTTTTGTATTTTTTCATATTCTTTTTGTCATAAAATTTGAATAAATAATGAAGAAATGCAAGAAAGGCTATTATGGATTGAGCTTCCCTATCTCTCCTCTTATCTCTAGACTCAGCATGAGCTTCTAAGCAAAAAGTGATGCTTTAAAGAAAATATCCTGGAAACAGGTCCCTGGGATGAGACTGTTGAAAAACAACCACCAAACCCTGCAGACCAACATGTATTCCCAGCTTCTATGGCAGCTCCTAGAGGACAAATGTCCCTTGGAAATTCCAGTGAGATCAGCTTAAGTCAGAGCTGAAAAGCCACTTTCTGTCAGCAACACTTAAAACAGAGTAAATAATCTGTTATTTTATAAACCTGGTGATTATCCTACAAATCTGAAAAACACCACTATTTCATGATGTTGTTGATACTTATAAAAGCAGCCACTATTTAAGTGTCAGGGTTAAGAAAGTGTCCACTGGTCTCTCAGGTTGCTATAATTATTAGTAAGCACCTTCAAAAATCAGTGTTGCTATGCTCTTACGGCCTTGCTACAGCAAGTGTAGACAGAAAATGTTTTGTGAAAACATGTTCAGAATTTGGATATGGCTCACAACTACTATTAACTTGGTAGCATCAGAGCAGACATCATTCTTTCACATCACAGAATCTGTATTTTGTTAGACTGCAGGTACTGGCTCTGAGGGTCATATTTGTAGACTGAGAGTTACAAAAATATGTCTGCACTTTTTTTTTTTTTAAAAGTAAAGATAGTTTAAAGTAAGGAACATGTATTTTGTAACTGTTCATCACTCTTTGCTATCTGAATTTATAAGCCACATATTTCATGGCGTAAAAGTGAAAGGGACAAAATTTACAAACTTAAATTATGTAAAATATAAACCATTATTTTTTCCTGTAAATATTTTTGTTTATATTACTTTTATTTAAAACATTTCTTGTACTCTGCACAATATTTTTCATTTCCAAAGCAGGCAGCCTTTTGATGATACCGAAGCCTTGTGAACCATCTGCTGGGCTGAGGATATTTGACAGAGACTGGATTACAAGAACAGTCACAACCAGAACTCAAGAGGTGTCTGACGAAACAAGTTCTGGCTAATTCCCATTATACCTGTTTGTAACAGTGATCCACAGCAGTCTGCCTTGTTTGCTGGAGACCAGTTTTGAATGAGGGGCCTCTTTCATCGGGTATTGTCTGAAAACCCAAAGGCAGGACCCCTCCCTCCCAGCCCGCCTTTCAGCCTCACACTGATGTGTCAAACACATGATGAACTTGCTTCATTCATGGCTGCCTTTCGTGATCCCAGCACAAAAAAACTGAGTTAACTGAACTGGATCGAATTAGCTTGGTGAAAACCAAGAATGTCTCTATTTAACGAAGTGTGGCGTTAATTTGGGATATCTTTCTTTTGGGACTGTTTCCTCATGTTAGACAAGATATAGAATAATACGGCCTGACTGCTCAACTGAGTGACTTTCTGAAAGGTTAAAAAAGCAAGATCTTTCATTGCCTTCAATGACTTTATAGTTTCTGTGAAATAAGTTCTAGGACTCTTCTGCAAAGCAGCAGCTTAAAAGCAGTGGTTCTGACTAGAGAAAGTTACTCTTTGAAAATTACAAACATAAATCACTGGCAATATGGACTAATTTTATTTCTTTCAAGCAGTAAAAAACCTGCAATCATTTCTGTAACATTGCAGACATCATAACTGCAGTTACAAAAGAACACATCTGTGCATTTTACATGAAGAAATTTGAATGCACTTGCAAAAAAATGAAAAACTATTAAAATATTCCCCAGCAAAAACTCCAAACCCCATGAATACACTTACTCATATTTTAAAGAGATATGTAGAAAATATACTGCTTCTCAAGGAAGAAACAGGTGCTGAGATTGCATATAACATTTTTAAAAATCAAAGTGTCTGTTCAGCAAGGTGGGAGCTCGTTGGCCTCGCTGAGCCCCACGGGGTTTCCTGCCAGTGCTCCCAGCCCGAGGTGACTGTGAGCAGATGCAGACTCACACCCCTGTACCCGTATTTCACTGTCTCAGGACCATGTAATACCTCAGAAGAAAATACTGTGAAATTATAAATGCATTGAAGCTGGGGGAGTTGTCTGATTGGTGCGCTGAAATTAATGAGAGCATTTATTTTTTAATTTAAGTTTCATCGTAATAATACACCCCTGAAGTTACCATTCTCACTTGATTACTGGCAATAATTACAGAAAACATGCCTCTAGAACTGCAGCCTGCATGCTGTACAACCACCACAAGCCTCCTTCAAGCAGCCATTATCTTGACTTCCTGAGAGCATTCTGGAATCATTGATCTAAGCAGTTATAAAAAATAACGTTGTTCTTTCCTGTGTTACAGTCCTAGTTCATAGTGATAATACTACTCATAGTCCCATTCCTGCTTTTTATCCTGGGTTTTGACAAACTGACAGGGAACATCTGCTATGGAAGAAGTTTGTACGTTCATAGCTTTTTGGATTTTTGAGAGGTTTTTGCCTGCAGCTTACCGTGAACAGTAAAAATCTAGCATTGTGGAAATCTATCATTTTTGTTTCTAAGTTATGCCCAGACTAAATTTGCTCAGTTTACAAGTAAAATAATGTTTCTTTTCTAACAAATGGACTTGCTGCCCACTCACTCTGAGAACTACAGTCAGACGGGGTTTCTCTGGCTCGTTGACTTTAGCTCTGTGTGTAACCCCCAGGTGGTGTCAACTCTAACTCCTCCTCACTGGACACCCCTTCCAACCTACACAAACTGACTAAATTGATCCTCTTCCTGCTCTCTGAAGAGAGCTCATCTACCTTCTTGCTCCTGTAACCATCAAAAAGTCAGGTAATTTTCTACCTCTTCCACGTCCCTAGACAGAGCAATAACCCCCTTCTCTCCACCACTGGGAAGTCTCATGTGTCTCAAGATGATGTCGCAGGTCCCATAATGATTTTTAACAGGTTTTCTCTTACAAATAATAAACTTTCACTCACTTTAAGACAATCAGGAGCTACTAAGGGGGATGCAAATCACACTATCACAGATTAAAATCAGCTGCAGTAGGATCATGGAAGTGACACTGACCAAGTAAGCCACACAACTTCTACACTGCTCTTACCCTGCTATAAGGAGAACAGACTGCTCCCATCTAGCACAGCAATTAGTCACGTCCCCTATCTCACTCGTCTGAGAATTCAATTACTTTCCTTAACAGTTACTTTATAACACATATTTTTACCAGATTAAATCAGACCCATTATTTTATTGCTTGGATATAACTTTTTTTACCTGAATAATAAAGTTTGTTTGAATTTCTAGGGGTTTATTAGCTTGGATATCAATTTTAGCTCATCTGAGATGAATGCTTTCCTATCACCATGTTCCTGAGGGATGAAAGCAACGAGAAATAAAAATAGTATAAGCTAATAATTGAGACAGACATACTGCAGTGCTGATTCTGTAGAGTGTCTTGAATTACTATTTCATAATCATAGCAAGCATATTGTTTTACACTTCATTGCTGTTTTCCCTATTTAAACACATTTCATTAGAATCACATGAAACTTTTTTTTACTAACACCTATTTTTTATGGTAATTAAATACTTACACTGTATGTTGATAATTTACAGTGTGCATAGAAACTGCAACACACTGCAGTTGAGTTTGGGATGTATCACAAGTTCCAAGTTTATGACTGCAGCTTGTAATTTTGTCTTTTGAAGTTTAATGGTAGTTAAAAATTCAAACATTAGGTCTAGTGGCTGCTTAAATATTTAGCTTCTGAATGCCTGAAGATTAAAACAATCTTTATGAAATCTTTCCTATAACTGATTTAAACATTTTAGTGCCTGAATCATTTACTCTGACAACATAATGAATGGGAATCAGACTCCTAAATTATGCTCCATGGAAAGTGTATTTTCTTAGGGAGCAAAAGCTTTTTACTTATCTCTTGCTATTCGTATTAGTTATGTGATCATTGTACTATATACTATTAGAAATTAAAATTAGGATATTTACATTAATCATTGCTATTCAAAGTATTGAAATCTATGTTAATATTATGTAAAATATCCATTATACCAATAAGCCCAGGCTTCAGGTTTTTTCCTTTAATATGGGACGTCTGCACACAGGTAATTAACAAAGCTCTACCATATTAATTTTCCATTAGAGTTGAAATATCAGTCCTATTCCTACTTCTTGGTCCTTGGACTGATTCTTACTACAGTGCTTATGCATTTTTCTTTGGATTCTCACAACACACATCAAAATGTTAAAATATCAGGATGCCATTTAAGTTATTACCAACGCACTAGGAAAAAAAACAAAATACAAAAGAAATTAATAAAATCAGATACAGTAATGAAATTCAGAAACTTAGCCTTGCACAGAATATCGTTAGCCTGCTGTGCCTGGCAATGCAGACCCTACTTTATGTTCTGAGATGGAATGACTGTCATGTCTGGCAGCTAAGCAAGTACCAAAATAAGCGTATTGCCACTTACTTTGCAATTAGATTCTGGGGAACATCACTTAAGATGCCTCACTATATAAATTATTCTGCTGTCAAGTCATGTTCCATGGCCTTGTGGAGCTTGTGTGCCCAGGAGGACACAGGCAGAGCATCAGGTTTGTTGCTATCACTCTGTTTTGTTAATATTACTATAAAGTCTTATGCCAAGAGTGAAGAAAATGGACCAAAAAACCTAAACTCTGCTTGTAAAACACACTCTTCATGTAAATCATTGGTTCTCACGCTACGTATTCTTTTCATGTTGTCTGTTCATGAGTACAGTGCTGCCCTTCAGAGATGGCACAAGGTTTCAGGAGATAAAGAAGTTACAGTCTCAGAACACAACGCTCCATAATGGTCCTGAACAACATGCCCTTCAGGGAAGCAGCCTTTTCTCTTGTGGCTCACATGTATTTCAGATTTAGTGCAGTAAAAACACAACAATGCAATTACAGAGAAGCACAAAACCTCTCAGTTAAAGCAACTCAATGAATTTAACAAAATTTTGGCTTTATGCATAAACAGTTTCATTTTGAAAAGACATGAACTGGGTTCCACAATAGGCTAGTGGCGAAATCTGAGGTGTCTGATACTGCTGAAGACAGGCCAAGTGAAGTGGAGGCACCCAGGGCTGCCTGCATGAGCCCCACCACAATGCTGGGCTTCTCCTGCCAAAATACAAGTATTTTAAAACAATGGCACTTGTACTTGCACACTGTTGGGCACACTACTAGTGCAAATACATTTGTTATTCAGGACTTAGAAGACATTTTAATATCAAAAGTGATCTCACACAGTGTACTCAGCTGAATTGTAAAGTTTCTGGAAACAAACAACAGTTTTAAATAAAAGGTTAGTATTTTTCAATATATAAATATTTCTCATTTTACTAAGCAGTTGTGCTATGGCTAAAAAAGCTAATGAAGTTTTATTCTCAAGAGACCACCAAAGAACTGTTATACTAAAAGTCGTGCCAGCATCTCCACTAGAAGACCCTATTATTAGAGATCTGTAAGTCAACAAAAAACCCGAAACCAACAAACAACCCTAGAGTAAAATTTTATCCTGAAACTTCCAGAACCATTTTTGAATTATTAAAAAAATAGAACTAATTTTTAGTTCTTATAATGAAACAGAAAAAAAAATTATACATCATTTTAACATAGTTTCTGCCGTTATTAATGAAGAAACTGAATTAGAAAAAATACGCAGTGCATTTTCCCTCAGGAAAGATAATGTGCCTCATGTATCCCCTCAAAAAAAGATTTTGCATGCCCTAATGTGCACCAACATAGTGAAAGCTTAAAAAAAAATCTTGTCATTCAGCCAGCAGGATGAACTTTCCTAACACTATTCCTAAAAGAACAAACTAATTAGGAGTAATTTCTGGTGAAGAGTCTGCAAAAGTCAAGATTAATGCTAAGTAGTTCTACAATATTTCTCTAAAAATTGATTGCTCCAACCCACCTTAGTAACGTCCCAAATGCTGTGATCATTGCTTTGTAGGAGCTTTGCAAAAGATTTCATTATTCTCTCATCACATGCAGTGATCCCTGCATGACTTCTGGCTTGCTTTGTAACTTCCCTTTACCTCTCATTTACCAACAATTTATTTCTTTTGTTGAAGTAATACTCTACTGACAGCTTTACCACGTTGAATTAACAAATATTAACAGTCTACAGTACAATTAAAGCACTGTCACGGGCCATCAATATTCGACCTTGGCTAGAGACCACACTGACTAAAGTCTAGTCAAATTTCAGTAGAGAACTGAAAAAAAATGCATTCATTTCAAGAAAAGCAATGCAGAAGTGCATTTCCCTTAAAATAAGACATGCTAACACTGACAGAAGAAACATGGTTCTGAAAACAGTGTAGTTCACCTGATGTCATTTTTTGACTAACACAGAAATACATAGAATAAAATGTCAGAACAGACTTTATTAATCCAGCAAGCACAGTAATAAACTTGTTAGAGAAGATTTCTGAAAAAGGTATGTGCTAGTGAATTGCAGTGTACAGTGGATGACCTATTTAGCAATAAATATACAGGCATTACAACCCTTTGCTCTGATCAGGCAACTTCTGGGGTTAATTCCAAGGGAGCTGCAGCCACGAACTACACAAGATTGAAACCATTTAAGAGTCACTTATCTTTGATGATGTTGAAGTTATTTCATTAGTAACTTACTTTAGTGTGGTTTAAGATAACAAGTTTTACTTTACAACTGCAGTTGACTAGGGACAGGCATCTACTCTACCTAACAGGCAGGAATCTAGACAGGGTAACACCGATTTTGCAAAAGCTTCTTTATGACCATCACATATACAAAATGTTAGTGTTTGTTGAAACATAACAGACATCAGCTGTTCTTTAGACTTAACATGATCCAAACACATCGCTCTTATCCAGAGCCTCATGTTTTCATGGCACCTCACTCATTTTTTTAAGAAAACTAGTAATGAACATCACACAATGTAGACATTGCTTATTTCAAATAATCTTTTCATTGGAAAAAATGAAACTGCAGACCCTGATTTGTTTGGAACAGGTGACACTGGAGAGGCAGGCAGCTCTACCAGCCACGTGTG
The DNA here is from genome assembly GCA_013396655.1 of Campylorhamphus procurvoides. Classification (NCBI taxonomy): domain Eukaryota; kingdom Metazoa; phylum Chordata; class Aves; order Passeriformes; family Dendrocolaptidae; genus Campylorhamphus; species Campylorhamphus procurvoides. Next base: position 1,446,824 of record WBMV01007818.1, read on the forward strand.
ATGAGAGCACAGGGGAGAGAGGCTGGAGAAAATAACCCCATTCAAAAATGACAAAGCAGAAAGATGCGAAAGAGTTAAAGGGTTGGGTTGGTGGGTTTTTTTCTTTTTTTGAGCTGCAAATTTTAGAAGCAGTAAGAGAACACAGAAAAAAAAAGTGATATTTTAAAAATTTATGTTCCAATTCACCAGTGACTAATGTTACAAATGTATTGTTCATAATTGTTACAGTGAATCCTAGTAAGATACACATTTCTTTCTCCTCCACTATTCCATCTTCCAAATTGCTCAGAATGGAATGTACTTACTGTCAGAATTGAGATAATGTGTAATTGTATGGAGGCACAAGCTTTATCTCCTTTTCTCTGAAGTTTAACAATAGTTAAGTCATACCTTAAAAGGGGTTGTTTCAATGCCTCTCTCTATATGTGTATACATATGCGTATATACAGACACTCACACTGTTTCTGTATGTATATTTTGTATACATAATCATATATAACATTATATATAATGTTTACTAGAAAGCTCCCAAACACCTAGCAATTCAGTTTCCCAGATGTGGAATTTGATCAGACCAGTAACAACCTGTCAGCTTTAAATATTGGACTGTTTGTCTCCCTCTGTCCAGTGTCTAAGATCTTGTTAATTACCTAAACTCTCTTTCTGTAGGTCTTGTTAATTACCCGTCTCCTGTCTCAGAGGACCTTGTTAATAACTTGTACAATCTCTCTAAAAAGGTCCTAATAACACATTAAAATTAAACATGCTTTTCTTTTAGCACTTGTCAAGTGGTGTAAATTGAGAAATTTTCACATCAGTTTATTAGCCTGTAGTGTAGTGTCATGTATTTTCCTAAACAAAAACAATTTCAGAAAAACGATGCACAAGGTTTGGTTATGGCACAAAACAATCTTTGTTTTCCAGGAGGACCCTCAGTTTCTTTAACTGTGTTCAATACAAAATCCACGTGGCTTCTGGCTGCAAATTAACCTCTTGAGAGCCATGACAATAGCAGTGATTGTAAGAATGAATTCAACATAAGACAATATTAGGTCAAAGTTTCAAAGCAATGGATTAAGAAGTACGAAGACAAAGCTATTATTGGTAAACGCTGGCTAGAAGAACACTAGACATATTGTTTGCTTAAAAAATCTTCACTACCTCTACGATATGAAACCTTTGGAACCAACAGATTTTGTAGTATTTGCAAAAATATCATTTTTTGTTTCACTATGAGACTCCTGCATTTTTGTCAGCTCATAAATATCCGGATTATGCCTATACCAGACAAGGAAACCCCCCAATGTTAACACTTGCATAATACTGCAACACCATATCTATGAAACCCTTAAAAAATACTCATTTATCCATTCAGCATTTGCAGGAGGTAACAAAGTGTCATCCCCATTTTACAGATCTGAGTGATTTAGTCCAAGTCAAAAAACAAGCCTTTCACAAGCCACAGAGATAATAAAAATTAGGGGTCCATATTTTGTGATTTCCCAATAACAAACAAAGCAAGCAGGTTTTGTTTTGCTCTTCCAAAATACTTCTTAAACCTTCCTGAAATAACAGTAATAAAAAATAGTAAAAAAAAAATAAAATAATGATTTTCAAAAAGTCATGTGACATTTGCTTTTAGGAAAAAAAAATCCTGTAACTGTTGGTGAACCACTTCTAGATTTCTGTATCATCAGCTGAGAAACACGTGGTGGATGTACTAATCTTCACTCTTTTAATTAGTAAATCAGAGGAATTAGTGACAGAGCATGCATACAGCCAGCTAGAGCTAAGGATGGCCTGCGTGAAGGGCTATTCAGTAACTCTGTTCTGCAACTCACCCAGCCAGAAGCTGATGTTATGATGCTCTTCACAATACCAGACACAATTAACTAGGATGGACTTGAGATTGATGCAGAGCTCACCAAAGTCACTGAATACTCCCACTAAGTTTACAGTCACAGCTTCATCCGTGCTAAGAACTTGACATTCACACTATACTCAAGAAGGTGCTGGTTTTGATAAATTTTTTGGCGGGTGGAGGGAGAGGATTGCTGTGGTTTGGTGGGGGTTTTTTTTCCCTTCCACTTTGCTCTATCTCCAGCTTGGTCCCACAGATCAAATGGCCTTTTGTGGCTACAGTGTGCTCCCGCAATATATCTTCCAGCTGAATTTCATCAGACAGGAACCCAGCTTACACATCCCAGGACTGTTCCATCACTCAAACCACGGCTTAGCTAAGTGGGGTTAATTGGGAGACCCACCTACAAAGCACCTCACCCACAGCAGAACACTGATTTTGACACACCTTAACAAAAATATCCTGCCTGGTTTACTCGCAGAAATGCTATGCATCCAAAAGAGCTTAATAGCACCCTGAGTAAATAAAAACTCAAAGTCTAAATTCCCTGCCTATGCTTTCTGCATACTGAATTTGTTACCCAACATCATTCATTTTGTGCTCACAGATTCACACAATTCTTTCTTCACAGTATTACTAGTTGAAAAAAATAAAAAATGGACCCTCTTTGAGAAACCCTCCACAGATAAAAGGTAAACTGAAATGGTAAACTTATTAAATATGCACATTTTGTATTAGTTTCTACTTCAAAAGAAAATAATTGTACAACATACATTTGAAAGAAAGTAAACTAAGTCTAAAAGGTTTGCACAGAACATAATCATGGAACATATAAAAAACAAGAGCTTCTAACTTAGCTTATTGCATGCTAGATGCTATTCCATAATAGATGTTTTATAGAAAAGGTCAAAATGTTTATTATTTTTTTGCTTTTTGAAAATAAAATAATATCCATTTGTCTTATTGAAAGTTTATGTTTACATAAAAGTCAAGAACTAGTAAGAGATTCTCATACAAAGAGGGAAACAAATGACTAGAGTCCTCCTGAATGAGCACTATGATGAGCTTTTTACTCATTTAATAAAGAAAAAAAAACTCCATCATTACTATTAAAGATTTATATTTATCAAGATCTCCTGCATTCAAGAACTTCAAAAGATTTCACTACTTCTATCTAGCATCTGTCTGAATACAGTGTTTCATTTTAAAAAAATTAAATGCTATGTAGTTTTAATTGTTATTTAAAGTATTTCTCTTTAAAGAAGTTTATTTAAATGAACGTTAAACTTCTGACAAACCAAGCTACAACCTAACCTTCCTCTAATCTAGAGATATCCTTTATTGAATAATACTCTAGGACAGCCTGTAAACATATTATTTAAGACATTTGGAACTGACTTGACTCATAGAAGATATTAAGAAGAAAATTTATTAAATGAGCTTCTAGTAACCAAATCTCTTCTATAGCAGTTACGTTTCAGTTCATTTATCTAAATCACATCCATGATTAGTTCTACTAAGAACATGATTCTAAGTTTAAATCAGCAGTGCATGCATTCTAACCGGTGACTAAAACTGAGTTCAAATACAGTAAGATCACTGTTCTAAATTCTTAAAGAAAGAGATAACAAGAAACAACTTATTATTTAATTTTAAGAAACTACTACTATTGTGTCATTTATTAAGGAATTAACACACAGGAAAAGGAAAAATTGTTAGAACCATGTTTTCCATTGATACTCATTTATTTTACAACCTTAAGATTCCAGTTTGGAGCATTTTAATTTTAAATGCATTCTCAATGAAATTTAAGTCATTAAATAGAAATTAATCATTACCTTGAAAAAACAAGGACATTAATATACAATATACAATAAAAAAAAAGAATTCAAATGAATAAAAGTCAATTATTTAACTTCTTAAGCATTTATCTATTTGGAACAGTATATGTGAGTGTGTGTGTACAGAGAAAGACAGAGAGACTGACAATGTATCTTCCTCACTAGCAAACAAAAGCCAGAAAGAAGACAAGACTAACTGTGGGTTACACTTCTTTTTTCCTTAAGGAAAACAAGTAAAGTGTTGATAGACAAAAAAAGATTAAAACATCAGCCCTGGTAACTTCATTCTGCTCAGCACACGAACTGCTGCCTTGTGCAATGATTTGAATACACAGAACTCAGCAATGCTAAAATGAGCCAAATGAATTCAAGCGAGGTAAATGGCCATGTGGGAGCCCCCATTCAGAAACAGAATAGTCTTTAATTCTTGCACTCTACCATAGAGAACTTAAATATTCTTTTTTCCCCAAATAGTGACACACACAGGAATTGTTTTCATTACTCACATTTTCTTCACTCATTTATTTCATTTCATCCTTCTTTTAGACTTGAACTTTTTCCCTTCTAAAAACCTGACTTAGGGCAATGCAATAATTAGGAATAAGTGTTCAGCAGCAGCAGAAGACTTCCAGGATGAACCCAATCTGAAGCACAAACGAGGTCTTCCACAGATGCAAGTACACAAGAGCACTCACAGTACATATTAGTAATAAAAAAGCAACATCAAAATGAAGAAAAGATCAAATTATATAAAGTTTTAACTTCTGCTTCAAAACAGACAATGATATAAAGCAAACCAGCAATGATATAAAGGTATATAAAGCACAAAGATTGTGTTCCTCAACACTTCACATTTTCATTTATATAACAAGTTCAAGATATCAGATTGAAATACAGCAAAAGCCTACCTTGAAGATGGCAACATGCTTGTGGGCTTGAAGTTTGTCATAAACGGATTAGTCGACTCATAATCAAAACTCTCCTGATGAGCTTCACCGAACGCACTAGGTGATTTCAAGTCAGTAGAACTGTCTGATCCCCCATTGCTAAGTTTATCTGACCTCCTGCTATCTTTTTTTCCAGTCACTCTTTCAAAAAGACTAACTTTCTCTTTTTTCTCTTTTTTAATTTCTTTCCTGATTTCGACAGGTTTCGAAAACAGACTTATATTTTGATCCCATGTTGCTGGGCTTTCTTCAAATGGATTCTTCTGTCTTGGCAGTGTAGCAAATTTTTGGGGTAACGAAGCACTCACATTGGTAAATGGGTCATTTTGTGCTTCAAGTGCAGTTTCATCCACTGTGCTGTCAAGCTGGTTCATTTTAGAAGTATCAACACTTAATGTCCTTCTGTGTGGAGATTTTAGACTCCCTGCAAACAACCTGTCATTAGTATATTATCAACAGACACAATATCACAACTCATGACATGCAGAAAACCCGTTTGAGCTTAGATCTAGAAGCTTTGCAATTGAGTGTCAGTTCAAAATTCTGATGAGTAACTAAGCTATTTGAAAAAAAATAAAAATTAACAGCTTGATTTTGTGGTATGGAAATTTTTATAGATAGATACTACAGCAAATTTTTGTTTCCTGTGTGAAAACTGAGTTCTGCAGAGAAGACAGCTATGACTAAGTGTGGCATTCCAGAAAGAGACAGTAGTCTATTGCTGCATAATAACTATGAACAAAACAAAGTATTTTCAGTTCTTTGTATAAATCAGATTTAAAAATTGGTGATAGTTTTCAACTTTTTAATTAAACTTATTTGTCACAAGGTGCTATTTTGCCTACAGTCCCCTCTGGAATGCAGTGCTTTGCTACAATATACTCTTAAATGAGAACATACGAAAAAAATGCCAAATTATCACACATTTTCACCAAAATAAGCTATTTCTTATGCTCAGAAACAGAAATTATGAGTTACCACCAAGTAAAGGAAGTGAAAAAATAGGCCAGCAATATCTCTTTTGGCATTGCAATTGCTCCAAAAACTGAAGAAACAGATTTTGAATGCTCTAATAGCAGTGAACTGTGATTGCAATGGTCATGAGTTTTACTTACCACCTTCATCAACCGAACCAAAGGACTCCAGCTGACGCCTGAAAAGGTGAGAGTAGCCAACAGTGCCGGATTTCATCTTTTCTGAGGAGACGTGCGGTCCCGTTAAATCTGACATTGAATGTGCCGAGGACAGACGCTGGGGTCCCAAAAGGAAGGGTTTTTTTGGTTTTGATTTCATTTGTACTTCACCACTACACACCTCTACACTTGCATCAGGTATGTGAGTACTTGGGATGATTGCAGAGGATGTATCTGAAAACGTCCCATCGTTTTTTCGACCCTTCATTTTGTCTTTTAGTTTAGCAAAAGGGGATTTGGTTTTGTCCTTCATTGACAAATCAAACATACTTGCTGTCATGTTATTTCTCATAAACTGAATATTGACCTTTATTTCTCCTCTGTCTTTAGTTCTCTTCCCTTGTCTGGACTCTAGGGGAAACCACCTTAAAGGAGAAAAAGAGCAAATTAAGTTGTGCTTTCTGGAGGCAACTCATTAAGCTCCGGTGAGTTGGTTAATGCATCTGTTTAGTACAATTTTAAAACATGAAAACCCAAAGCCTATATCAAAGGTTCAATTATTCCTGTACCGAAAAACTTCTTTGTTTGTATTTGTTTGTGAAGAGGAAACTTAGTAACCAAGCAAGTATGAAGCTCTTTACAGTGTTCACCTGTTTTGAAAACCAAAGTCAGCTCTGGTTACTAAATGTCTTCAAAATCTGCTTACTAAATGTCATCAAAGCTAATGGGCTTACATCTGCTTATGATGGAGAACTTGCACTTAATGTTAATTATAGATACAAATACATTTTATTCTGCTTTTTAAAAGTACACTTGTTAGTTTTCAAGTGTTCTATATTTAGCAGTGATGGATATTAATGTATACTATGTGGCAATTACCTCATCTGGTAACCTTTTCTCCTTCGATTTTGCTCAGGTTTATATACGAGCAACATTTTCCCCTCCGTCCTTTCCTTCTAACCACTGGTTAAAATGTACGTCAACGGCACAAGCAAAGAAATATCTCAGACCCCTGAATAGCAAACTACCATATTAGTTCTGCAACTGCATCCCTGTGGATGCTGACAGTAACCCCAGGAGCACCAGGTGCAGAACTGTGAGCTTGGAGGTGTGTCTACAGCCATCCTCTCTTTTGCAGGTCACCCCCAGGATTAACTTCAGAAATATTTCCACAGGATTTGGAACCATGATGTAAATCCCCACTCCTTGAAAAGAGATCAAAGGTGTGATCATCTGTTTCAAAAAGCCAAGCGTGCTTCCTTGCCAGCTCCAACAAAAGCTTTTTCATTATCCAAGTGTCTTATTCATTCCCTATTGTGCTCCATTGTCGCATGGAAGCATCTGCAGAATTATGGCTCAATCTTCCCTCCACAGCTTCACCCAAATGAATGACCAACAGACAATCCCTTCTCCACAACCATCACCCACAGCCCTTCCTATTTCAAAAGGGGCACAAGAGCATATTTCAGATCCACCAGCTCCAAAGAAGGGCTCTAAACCCATTGTCAGGAGAATTGCATGCACACAGACTAACACAACAGCTCATCACCATGAGGAAGTGACTTTTCATTTGGAGACCAAGAAATCAAACGGTCTATCGGCACAGATGCAAAATTGATTGTACAGTTACACATACATTATTCAATCCTGCCAAATACAGAAAACAAGGTCAGGAAAGGAGAAAAATAATCCTCCATTTCTTTTCAGATTTCATAAACATTTTTAAAGGTGACAGCTGAAATCAAATTTTCAGGTAGAGATACTGTTACCTGAGTTGAGAAAATACTTCCAGAAGTGACAAACCGAAGAAATAACAAAAGGATAGAGAGTATTAAGCCTTTTTTTGTTGCTTTGTGATGTCCACAAGATTTTATGTTTCATATTGAACCAGAATAATTCAGAAATATCAGACCTCCTCTGTCCTGGCACTGAACAACGTGAATCCAGACGAGTAGGCTCAGAAGTTCAAACCAGTTAGGAGGATAATTAAACCTTTAGGAAGAAAGTTTTTCTTATGTTGCGAGGTAACTTCATTTATGTATTTTAAATGAAATGCAAGATCTGAAATATGTGTCTGAAGAAGATGGATCGTTTTTCCTTTTAGTTAATAACGTTTCACTGCTTTGGTAACTGATTCCAGAAACACTTCAATTCATCTATAGAGTCGTTCCAGAAAACACACACAAGAGAACTAAGAATTTTTTTGTGCTATATAATATTGCAAAAAAGGAAGACAAGACAACTTACTTTCTTTAAAAGAAAATATGTTCACATCTTCTCCTAAAAAATACAAACAATACACAGCCCTAATGGGCAAGCCCATGATCAGATAGATCCTGCCTCTGCAGATAAAAAGGCCAAACCAAAAATCACCCTAAGACTGAAAAAGTCCTCCCATAATTCCTTAGACAGACACTAACAAACAAATAACTACAAAACGCTCATGAGTGTTTCAAGAGATTTAATAGGCAGAGAGGATCCCAATTTTGACATTTAAATTTAATGGATTGGCCTACACTGTAACAAAACATTCCCTTTTCCCATCCTTCCCTCTCCCCACAGGTCTCAAACATTAATGCTCTATCTCTGATAAGATTGCTGAATTTTCATATGTTCCTACTTAGGAACTACCAAAACTTTCAACTGATGTATGACACTTGTTAACTTGTTTTAGAACTATACCAATATACAAATTCTTAAGCTTTTGCTGTGTGGAAGAAAATATTTCATTTTAAAAATTAATTTAACTCAGTAATTGGCATTCTTACCATCGATCACCAACAACACTGTGTCACTACCACCTGCTAACAGCAGTACTTCAGCTTACTGTTTTGAAATTCACCTCTTCACCACTAAAAATAAGTTCAGCTGGGAAAACAAAGACAACAGGACGGCAAAACAGACTGAGCCTCATACCTGCTGGGACCAGGTTCAACTCTACTACTGATTCCAACAGAATTTAATCATAAACTCTTTTACTCCAGCAAAATTCCTCTGGACTTCAGTGGAATTTCTATTTGAATAATGATTGCTGGATCAAATCTTTGTATAAAAGACAGATATTTAATTTTCATAGGCATTTCAAGGAGGTTTCTTTGTTACCTTGGAGAGTTTATCTTGTTTTAGTTATAATGAAGGTTCCATATGCTTCAGCTCATAACAAGACAATATGAGAAGCAGATTTGAATCATGATTTCCTTCAAATTCAAAGGCAACTAATTACTTTTTTTAAACAGATGAGAACAAATGCAGGCAATGCATTTGTGTGGAGCTGCACGTGAACGAGCAACTGAGTCTGTAAATGTTTCTTATTAGAATCTGTTTCGACAACACATGGGCGTGAGCAACAAACAGAAAAAACAGCACTGTATATAATAGAAAAAAGAACTGGAAAATGAAGTCCGCTGTTTTCAGATAACAACACTTCAGCCCTTAAATACTAAATTCCACTATACCACTGCCAATTTAAAAAATTGTAATGTATTATAAAAGCCAATAAAACTTGCTATTTTGGTTTTGTTTACAATACTTTTAGCCACAATAAATGCTCCATTTGTCAGGCTGCCATGAGCTTATTCTATAGAAAGCCTGTACAAAGTAGGAAAATAGCCAATAACATACATGAACTAAACAGGGTGGCTTTTATGAGAGCAGATGCCCTTTTATTTAATAACCAAATATTACATCCAGTCTTGCAGACAGTCTTTATTTAAACAGACCTTGTACAAAGTCTGGCAAATTTTCCCAACTTCAAAGGAAGCCCTATTGCCTTCTGAATCACATTCATACTTCTTGCTCTCACCTTCAAATGCTCTGTAGGGCAATGTCCTCCATACACCCCCTAATTTTGAATTTTCCCCTATGGCTTCCATCAGGACAACCCTCTCATCTGTTTTCGAGTGTGCTAATGGGCTTTGCCTGCCTTGCACAGGGTTCTAATAATTTTTATTTTTATTTAATTGCCACTCTGTATACTATTTTTTGAACATGCCAAAAGATGATTAACTTCCAACACTAAAGCGGAAAAATCCTGCTAACCAGGCAGCCCTGAAAAACTAAACCTCTATCTGAAGAAAGATGGCTATTTTCTAGCCATGACAAAATTACCTGATTTTGTCCATACCTACAATTCAGGCAAGTTTGCAATAAAGAAAACTCCCTTTATTTTTTGTAGAAAAGACAATAACCTTCTTCTGCACAATATTAAAGTAAACTGTTCAGTATTAGCCGTAGTGAACCCTCTGTCGTAGTAAAGATAGGCAGGAAGAGTGAAGGAGAAAACTGAAATAAGCTACTATAAATGAGCAAGTTAAAAAATTCTGGCATGTCTATTCCATTTAAATAGCTGGTGATCTACAAAAGTCCTTATATTTCCCACACATTTTCTGCAACTGGGGTTTTTTTTCCTCCCCTTTTCTAATTTCATTTGTCTTCCAAATCTGCCATGGAATTTGACAGTTCCAAGTCATACCCCTCTGTTTCCTTTGAAGGAGCATTACTCAGCCTAATTTGCTCACCATGTAACAATGAGCAGGACAGGCTGACAGTATGGGTAAGAAAAACAGTAACAGCATGGGTAAGAAAAACCACTACATAATTTCAATTATTTTTAATAATATACTTTAACTGCATCCAAAACCACTGGGTAACTTGTCTACCAATTTCAACAGGAATCATAAGTTATTTAGCCAGCACATTCAACCTGTGCATGACAGATGATCTCCTAACTCCATCTTCCTGCCAGCACCAAAGATGAAAAGTATTGAAGGAATTTTCCCACTCATTTTCCTGCTTCTCAAATACGCTGTTCTGCCTTAACTCTACTCAATAATTATCTCTTGAGCTGGTATAGTTTTGATTTGCTAGAAGCATTAGATTGCACCCAAAGAATCTTTAATTTAATTCACAAATTACTGAAGGAGTTCTCCTAAAAGCCATGCAATCATCACAGCATCTCTAAGTCTTCTAATCTTGATTTTACATGCAAAAGTCAGCATCCTGATCTAGGCACCTTTCATCTGCTATGAGGGGAATTTTCTATACCAGCAGATACTTTTAAACCCACCCCTATAAAAGACCATCAGAATCCCACTGACAGAACATGTCCATCAGCTGTCACAGGAAAGAAGTACTTCTTTGTCTTAGCTACACTGAAGAAACTTCCTTCACAAAACCCCACTAACATAATTGTCCACAGCTAATTGATAATAAACAACATCCAAAGCCCAGAACTGTCTGACATTTTCATTAGCAGCATATGCACTTTGAAAAATGCAGAAGTATGTTTGGTGATAAATCATTCTGATACCATAATGAGCGACTGCCTCAAAAGTCAGCAAGTAGGAAAATTAAGGGCTGAGCACAGACTACATCATGCATGAGGCGAAATTAAGAAGAAAACAGATTATTTCTCAAAGTAAGTGATGACACTCAAAAAGATGAATACTATTACTTTCTGGAAGCCAACTGAAATGACACATTCAAAGTAGAGTTTAAAATAAATATTACAGAGTGACATGGTAACATCACAAAACATATGGGAACTGACAGATAATACCCTCACTATGGGGTTACCTAACATCATCTGGAATCAAAGCAATTAAAGTGATCTTAGTTTACTTATTATTTTGGTTAATGGCTATGTGTGAATACTTTTATTTTAGAAACAAAACAACTGAAGGTCTGAGAACTAAGGCCAGTTATTTCAGCTGAGTGTGTGTGCAAGTGTCTGTGTGTGTGTGCACAGACAATGGGGAAGCATTTCAATCCACATGGCACTTAAACTGACTCAGAATTATGACTTATTCATAGGATGTGCATGCATTTGTTGTCAAAATGTAAATGCTGGGAATATTACTAGGTAATTTGAAAATATCACTGTAATTCCATAAAGTTACAACCTGGGAGAACTTTTTCTTTTCTCCCATAACCATATTTTTCTTCTGTTCCTCACTACTAACCTTCCTTCATTTTTTTCTCACATTTACTGAGTGGTGCAACAAAACAATTCGTATGGAATCTCCACACTGCTCTTTATTTCTGTGCCTTTATTAAATTTCTCAGTTACTACCTTTCCCACTTTTGACTTGAGCGGAACAAGATTATTCTCTTGCTTAAGCCATAACATTTTGACAGTTTCTGTTACAGTCTGCCATTTCCACTACTACTGAGGCTTATCACTTAAAATGTGTTTTTCTAAATTTAAGACCAAAAATTAGTAAATGATACTGTGTTATGTTTTGCAAAAATATTATTTAAAAGGCACTACTCATTAACAAGCACTGAGCCCATAACACACTAACTATTTATACTTGTTTGCTTGTTCATAATTCAAGCTGTATTTGAAGCCCTCTACTCAAGCATCTCCCTCTTACTTAGGCTGCTACAGGTGAGGGAGGGGACAGAGCAGAGGCAGCTGAAGAGGGAACCTGTCCATATCCAAGAGGGAGGCTGCCCTGAAAGAATTCACATTAAACTGGAGGAAGACACACTATTTGCATATCTTTCAGGAAGCTCAGCAGAACTAAAAAGTGCCTACCACACAGGGGTATTGATCGTGGTCAATTGTTAGTTCTTTTATGTTTTCTTGCTGAGAAGCTGGTTTTGACTATTTTTTATGATCGATATAAGTAGAGAAGTATCTTTGATGAGGCCAAGATTCCTTCATTGTATTATCCTCAAATAAGCATTTTTTTAACAACAATGCTGCAATTTTCCTATGTGTGTATAGCGGGGTGTTGTTGAGGTATTAAGACTCCAGAGAGAAGAGGAACTAAATCACAAATAAATGATGTCTCCTTCAACATTTCCATAAGAAATAGCAACTCTACATTGCCTGACTCCTCAAATTTATAACATTCCACACAAGTGGTGCATCTTAAATCACCTGAACATCCAATAAAATTAGCTGTCCAGGAAAGCTAATAAAGGAATGGACAATAAACAGAGTGGAAGTAGGAACAAGGATGAAGCAAAAGCTGATGAAATAAGCAACATCATGGTGAATGCTAACAGAAATTTGTTCCTCTACTGCTGTGTTCCTTTAGCCCATAGGTGAAAAAAACCCTAAGCACAGTCAGTATGAAAAGAACTAGAAAATACTTTAGTAAATTAAAACATGTCAGTAAATGAGTATATTTTTTATTCCATGGTAATTCTAAAAATTTGTTTTGATTCTATGCAGTCAGACTATCAGCAGCACTAAGGCAACTATGAATTGCAACTGAACTGAAATTACTACAAAAATGTACATATGCTTTAAACCAATACATTTGTTGCTTATAATTTACACTTCAAATGCAAGAGTAGAAGAGTTATATTTATTTTGCAAGAGCAGACCACAAAACTTGTCACGTATTTCTCAGGATGAATTAAAAAACGCACACAATGCTACTGCAAGAAATAAAAGTCATGTCAGAAATCTAACATTCGAAAACTTATGCTAAATACACTTCCAGTAAAGCACTAACTCCCAAGCTTTTTGAACTGTTAAAAAAACCTCAGCAAAATCTCTCAGCATCTGGAGCCAAGTTTTCAGCTCTGAGAAAAGAAAAGTAAAAAGTCTCTGTCCATTTCCAGCTATGGCAGAGACACGAATTTATGAACTGGCCTAGTGTCATGGGCATCTTTGCACTAAGACAGAAAGAAAATGAACCAGGATCCTGCAGATGCTTTGGAAGAAGCCTCTGGAAGAGTCCTAGTCAGTGACCATCTGAGCCGCATCTGGATCTAAGTGTTCCAGGAATTTTTATTTTTAATAATTTGAAAAATCTTCAGTTTCAGAAAGGAAAAGGACATTGCATGGTGGTGCGTACAAAACTTTCACTATCAAGTTATAGTAAATAAACCACTCTGTTTCATTAAGTCTTGGGCCAGAGCAAGTTTATTAGAACGCAAGATGTGCAAATCCTATCATGAGGCCTCTGCCTGAAAACTTTACTGTGGGGAATATTTTTCTTAAGATGTGATAACAAAAAAAGCTACAAAGGAAAAAAAAAAAGGATTATTTTTCCCTAACCTAATGTTCTTGAATTCACAATGATTTTTGAGATTTATTTCTTCCAAATTATAAAATATTAAATTAAAAAAAATATATAAAAAGCCAAATGTCACACACCCCACGGTCTTCCTAGGAATTCAAAATCAGCTGGTAGCCTTCACTTCTCGTACCTCCTTACTAAAAAAGCACTAGGGAATTGCTGACAGGGTTCAGCATTGTGCAGAATATTAAATATCTTTTTTGCAATACCCTGGTGACTCTTGAGTCTGTCTCTTACAGCACCATATGTACAGCTGTGTTGGAAAGAGGAAGCTATTAAATATATTAAAAAGTAGAAATATTACCAATAGACACTTCATCAAATAACTGGATCTCATTCATCCCCAAACAAAGCAAGAAATGTTAAGGTTACATCAACATAAGAAAATAACTCTGGATTTAATAACAGCACAAGCCTGTTGAACATATTTGAAAGTAAAAACATTGCTTAATAAAACAGATTAGTGTTTCTGAAACAATGAATATAGCTTTCAACCATCAGAATGCTTTGGTAACAAAGACATTGGACTTGGTCTTGAAAGGCACTGGGTGTCTCAGTTCCCACACCACAGTCACAGCTAGAAGGCCTTCAGGTCCAAATATATTACCCTCAGTTTACTGCCAACACAGGACTAGGAATATTTTATATCAAAAAGGATTTAATAAAGAGTAAGAGAAAAAAAGAGCGCTTTGTTTGAGATAGCATTTGCAAATATATTCCTGCAAGTTTGCCCTCCTCCTGCACACGTGTACCAATATTGCATCCACATCTCCAAGTAATGCGGAAAGGAGACAGCAACAGCACAAGCAGCCAGCCATGAAAACTTTCAAAAACATCTAAATATTTAAGGGTTCACAGTCATTTTTTTTTGTTTTTCAAAAGGGGGTTTCAGAAAGGACATTTTGAGCTTCTAAGCACCCAGACACCAACGGGAAAACGGGACTTTCAGTGGCTCCTTCCTTCATAAGAATTTAAATCAGAATTAAGTGAGTACGGGCTGCCAAAAATCCCACAAGCCACACTTTTACACTTACATTAGACTTTTACAAGTACGGCTGCTCGGCCCTAGAAGCGTAACACCAATCAACTTTTAATAAGATTTGCAATCTTAAATGCTCAAGTAACTTCTGAAAAAAGGACTTGGGCTGTTTGTAAAGGTTTCCCCACAGGCCCCCATCTTGTGCAGCACAGCTCGCAGGCAACGCGCGGATTTCTCAGGGAGACCTGGCGAGTTCTGTGGTGGTCTGGGAAGAACTGCTTCATGTTCACATTGCAGGAGTTCCTCCCTCTCACTTCAGAGAAAGAAATGAGAAAGTAAAGAATACCTATGAAGCTCTACTAAGTGTAACTACTTAGAAAAATAGGGCAGAGAACTGAATGTTTGCTTAACTATCACAAGGACCATGTTAATTACCCCACTTAAGAATTTCTGGAATAATTTTGTAAGTCTCTAGTGCAACTTTCATTAAAGTTGGTTCAGGAACCTATGACTGTTTTTCTGTTTTGTTACTCACAGTAACACATGAATAAATACATATTTTCCTCCAATTTCTGAAGACATATTTCTAACTAGATTCACAGTCTTTACATGTAGTAGCATTCCTTTCTCATTCATTCACCTTTTTCTCTGTAGAGCATCTAGGTGTTGCAACTAAGCCAGTTGCCTCCTGACTTGCAAGATAATTACAGCTCGTGACTAAAGAATTTTTAAGATGCATGCCTAAAGAGCACTGAAGCTTCTTGAATCAAGTGTAAATAGAAATTAAGATCCCAAGGCTATGGGCATTACCATCTATTGCATCAAGATTAACTGGTCTGTCCCTAAAAAGATAAGACATTAAAAAGCATAATAGTCCAGATAATGAACCACAAGAGATTCTGCACAGGCATCTTCTTTCCTATTATATGGTTTGTGAACACACTGTTTTGCTAAAAATTCAGTTTACAAATGCAAACAAACACCAGGGCAAAGACAGCTTGGACTTGTCTTTGGTGTTCCTTCAACCACAGCCCCTGAATAGAAGCAGGACCAGGTTCTAAGGTGGTTGATGACACAGTTGTCTCATCAAGAAGACCTGGCTGGTGTTGCAGTATGGATTAGTGTTGCAGTATGGATTTCCACCTCCAGCTGCCCGACCTGACTCTGCTGGAAGTTCACACCCCAGCACACTGACAGACAAGTGATGCCAGTCGTTCAGTCACTTGGATGCAAAGTCCAGCATCTACCACAGACCCACCATTGCTATGAATACCAGACTTTAATTTCAACAGCTGAGATTTGGGCATAGGAACCTTTCTACTCTACTGAAGAGAACTAAAGGAGGAAAAGCACCTGGAGCAGGAACTTTTGAGCCCCTGTAGAAAGATCTGTCAGTATTCGCATGCCACTGCCTACATGGAGCTCACTTGGAGGTCTCCATGCTGTTCTGAGACAAATTCTGTGGGGCAACCACAATTAAAACAAACCCAAACTGTGCAGTCCCAGGCATGCCTGCAGTACACTCATACCTGCAGTTTATTCCCACACACTTTGGAGGATACCAAAGTGGTACCAAACACCTTTGTGCAACCATGTCCTAACTAGGAATTTTAACAACTTTACTAATACAGTTGAAAACCCCAGAAAATTAAATAAGTTTACAATTCAGCTTAATGAACTGCTATGATGCCTTTTTTTTATTCCATTTTTTGCATTCCAGCACCTGAATTTGCTGGCAAACAGCAATTTTATTTGACAAAGGCTTATGAAGGCAATGGTGGAAGCTACCATAAGAGCTGAAATTTCTCTTCAGTCTTCTCTGTTGAGGCCTGCTGTACAGCACAGAGGCAGGATTGTGGCCTAAGATTAATCAGGATCAGCAAAGCACTGCGCTGTTGTGGTAAGCCTTCATTAAGTCACAGTTCATTGACCACTAAAACATAAATATAAAATATTTATAAGGACGCTTGGTTGCAGTAACTGAAGGAAAACAGTTTTAAAGAGAACACCAGGCTTCGAGGGCATCTGCGTCTCATACACGGTTCAAACTGACGTAGGACCTGAATGGGGATATGGCCCTGTGTAGAACAAACCAAAATCCTTAGAAAAACCAACTGTAATGCGTTCACATTACACACAAGAATTTGCCAAAAGAGTTAATGTTACTGACACTCCTTCCCTGTATAAGGTAACCACTGTGATTACAGTAAACTTCTCTGGAGCAGTCAGGCCAAAATGACATTAATTGCGTACGTTAAAGGGTTTGACCACAGCACTGAAGAGAGAAATGTTCTAATTTCATTTCAGAGTACCTTGATATTAAGGCTACTATTGTCCCACACTCCCCAGGTGCAACCGTACAAGGAATACAAATTATAATGAAACAAAACCAACCATCACTTACTCAGTTTTCCTCCTTTGCTTGTCTTCAAATATATCATTCAGACTTATGGCCACCTGTCCCAAGAACCTGTCCAGCCCCACCAGCGACCTGTGCATGACAATGAGGTACAGGATGTACTTCTCTGGGTTCTCCTGCATGAGCAACCCAGGGAGCTCGAAGGAGGCCTCTTCCTTCCACATGGGGTCCAGGGTCTTCTCGGCCACCGACGTGGAGTACTTCTCCTTGCCCAGCTGGATGATGGTGTAGGCATCGTTGCTGCCATTTTTACCCTTCGGCTTCAGCCCTTTGGCTTGAAGGACCGTAACTTGCACGTGAGTTGGGAACCACTTCTGGGCTTGCTCTGCCAGCATCATCCCTGCGGATCGCGGCGGCGGCGGCGGCAGCGAACACACACACACAGACACAGCCCNAGCCGCTGCCCGCCCGCCCGGCCTCACGGGCCGGCTCCGCCGCTTCCGCCTTCCCCATGCTGCGGGCGGCGGTCAGAGGGCAGAGGGCAGGGTTCGTTCCTCCTCCTTCAGAGCTTCCACAGCTCCCTCAGCAATCCGGGCAGGGGTCGCCTCCTCCTCCAGAGCCCCCCGAGCTCCC